>SATU01000597.1:0-17711 GCA_004335285.1 Ascochyta fabae | reverse complement strand
CTCAATCCGACGCTAGTGACTTAGCGCATCCAGATTCGGATCACAAAATCAGTAATCCAGATCAGATAATCACTAATCTAAGCGGTATTTACCGCGACAGTGAACAAATAAATAATAAAATAAACGTAAACTCTGGTCATGCAATTGAGATGGAATGGAACGAGGAAGGACCTGGTTGGGGTTTGGTAGGGTAAGTTGATGATGCTACACTACACTACATTACATAATACTGTACTACACAGTAGTTTACCAACACCTCTACTCCAACCTAATAATAAGAAACCTAACTATTAATTCATTTATCTATCTATCCATCTATCTATCTACTAACAGAACCTAGAACCACACTACTTCCCTAAAAGTAGGGTATACAGAGTAAATAAACGCAGGTACATTTCCATCTAAGCTGATATTAGTTGTAAACAAGGACACGTAGTAGACAGAGTAGGATGCTTAGTAAGACAACAAGTAGCGGGAGGCTAGTTAGTTGACGTGGGTATAAGAGAGAAAGAGAGAGAGAGAGAAAGAGAGAGAGCAAGATGAATATTCAACAAGGTATCTTTACAGAGGAGCGTTGTACTACCTATCACTATGATTCTATTTCCATCGTGCGTGCGTGATAGTGACTAAGGTGGACAGCGAGTTGAAAAAGGAAGTAGGATGTGATTTGGGCAAAGTACCTAATGTTGAGAGTTTAATGTAAATTGTTGTGGGATTTGTGAAGTTTCCTTGGTTACAGAAAACCTTGTAACGTGACGAACTACCGACTTCTACAATCTATACACCGCGTCGTCCACCGACCGTCTTGAGCGTCTCTTTCATCGCGTCGGTGAGCTTGCTCGTGAGCAACTCTTTGAGTCCCTTTTTCTCGGGCTGGGGCATGAAGCCCAGCTCGATGAGGTAGCTGATGTACACGCCGACTGTGTCTTCTGTTACGGCGGCTCCAGCGCTCCAGTCCTGGCCGGTCCATTTCTCGTCGGCCTTGAGCGCCTTGGCTGCGTTGCGGTCGTCCATCTCTGGGGCTTTGGTGTCGGCGGGTAGGTCGCCGGTGACGAAGTGGTAGAGTGGGAGGAGTGCGTTTTCTTCTTTTGTGCCGCTGCGGTCGGCAACGTAGGCTTCCATGTTGTTCTTCCAGGTCGAGTAGGGCACTTCGGGGACGTCATACCCAAATGATTCGAGGGAGCCGAGGAATTGCTGGAACGTGATGCGCGGGTGCGAGGTGATCTGCGCTACGCCGAGAGGCTCGATGGGCGGGTTGAAGCTTGATGCCACGACGACGCGTGCGACGTGTGTGACAGGGACCATGTTGATCGTGTTCTTGATCTCCGGGCGCGACTTGAGCTGGATGCAGCCCTTGAGGATGCGGACGAGGAAGTCGTCGGTGTTTGTGGTGCCGTTCTCCGGGTCTCCAAGAACGTAGCCAGGACGGATTACACACCCACTGAGACCGCGCTTGCCAGCCGCGCGGGTGATGTACTCGGCAGCCCATTTGGACTGGCCGTATCCTGTTCCCAGGCCCTTGCGTGCGCCTTCCAGGTCGTCCTCTTCCAGAACGCCGGTGCCGCCTTCTGCCAGCGAGTTCTCAGACAGCTTGACGAAGTAGTCGGTGTCGAGAACTGATGTGGAGGAGACGAGGCCCAAGTTCTTGGCTTTGCCAGTGGAGCAGAGGGCGAGCGCGGTCATGGTGGATTCCACGTTGGGGCCGCGCAGACGGGAGTAGGGCAGCACCCAATGCACGAGGGCGCCGTTGTGGACGACGACATCGACGGAATCGCAAAGGAGGTTCCATGTGTTGGGCGCCAGTCCGAAGTTTGGCTTCTGGAGATCTCCAACGAGAGGTTCGAGGCGGCTCACCCAGCTATCATCCCAGATGCCGTACGCTTCGCATGTCTTGCGCACGCGGTCGAGCGCTCCGTCGATGTCGTTGGCTCGGACGAGGACGGTGACCTTGCCGGGTCGCGAGAGGAGATCGCGAAGAATGTAGGCTCCCAAAAACCCGGTAGCACCGGTGAGGAAAGTGTGGACGTCCTCGCCAGGCTTCAGCGGTTCTCTCGTCTTGAAATCGCTCAGTTGCGCAGCGAGGTCTCTGGCGTCGGCCGAGTACGCCTCGTCCTCTGGGTCGTCCTCGATGGCCTCTGCGGTGTCCAGACGCAGACCAATGGGATCGTTTGCTTGATCGATGTTTGCTGAGAATGCGCGCAGTGTGGGGTACTGGAAGATGGTTGTCATGGGTACGTCGATGTCTTTCCATTCCTGGCGGATCTTGAACAGAAGCTGCTGAGCAATGATGCTGTGGCCACCAAGGTCGAAGAAAGAATCAGTACCGTTGATGCTGTCGGCTGTCACACCGCGATCACTGAGGAGCTCGGCCCAGATCTCAGCCATCCTCTGCTCGGTGGGCGTCAGCGCTTGGCCGAGCTGAGATGGGCGTCTGGCACCGGCGGCAGCGATCTGCGCAGGTTCCGGGAAGGGGAGAGCTGGGCGATCGATTTTGCCGTTGGGGTTCAGAGGGAATCGCAGCATAGGAACGATGACGGAAGGAACAGCGTAGGAGGGCAGCTTCTTCTTCAGATGCTCGCGCACGTCGTCTCGCAGGTACTTGAAGCGCTTGAGCATAGCCACCATGTCCGTCTCTTCTGTGGAGGTTTCATTCGCCCCACGCTCCTCCAGCCAATCGTGCCATCGCTTCATCTCCGGGACAATGTAGCTGACGAGGGTTTGGTCCTCGTAGGCGTCGCGCTTCAGCAGCGTGACGTTCTCGCGGACCAAGGGGTGGGCAGACAGGTGGGAGTCGATCTCGCCGAGCTCGATGCGGAAACCACGGATCTTGACTTGGGAGTCGACGCGTCCTGTGCAGTGGACGTTGCCATCCGGGCCGTAGTGACCGAGATCTCCAGAGCGGTAGAGCCTGTCACGCGGACCGTTGTAGAATTCCCGCCACGGCTCGGCTGCGCTCATGGATGCCACGCGCTGCTTGTCTTGTTGCACCCACTTGTTGGGGTCCACGAACCAGTTCTCGACAAACTTGGATGCCGTCATGTCCGGCAGACCCAAGTACTCTTCGGCGAGACCACCGGCGCGCACGTAGATTTCTCCGCTCTCGCCCACGGCGCACATCTTGTTGCGGTCTTCGCGGTTGACGACCAGCAGCTGCACGTTGTTCATGCCTCGGCCGGCGGGGACGACTTCGCCGATGGTGTCGAGGAAGTCAGGGGCCTCGGTGGCGCTCGGGACGTCGTAGTAGCTGACGGCGCGCTGCGTCTCGGTGGTGCCGTACATGTTGACGACGCGGACGTTGGGGGCGAGGGCCTGCAGTCTCCTGACATCGCGCTTGATGAGCAGATCGCCGACGAAGAAAGCGTGGTGGAGGGCGGGGAAGACGGCCGAAGCGCCGCCCACGAGGATCTGGCCCATGGCTGGGGTCAGGTGGGTGACGGTGGCGCCGTACTTGCGCATCCACTCGGCGAGCTTCTCGTGCTGGATGTCCTCCTTGCTGGGGACGAGCAGTTGGGCGCCGAGGAAGAGCGGGGTGAAGATGTCGCGCTGGATGGGGTCGTGGGCGATGCCAGACAGCATGGTGAACTTGTCGTTTTCAGACAGTCCGAATGTGTCTGCCATCCAGGGGAAGTAGTGGGTGAGGGAGAAGTGTCGTCCCTTGACTCCCTTGGGCTTTCCTTCGGAGCCAGAGGTGAAGGACAGTGTGGGTGTCGAGTCAGGGCCAACGAGCACGCCGGGCAGCTCTGCCTTGGTGTTCTGCTGCCCGTGCAGGACGTCCTTGCCCTCTTTGGCGCCGCCGACCAGGGAGCCGTCGTCCTTGAGCTCGAGGGCGGGGACCTCTGTCCTCAGCTGCAGGTTGTCTGCCATGTACTGGCGCACCTGGTCGGAGATGGGCCCTGCTTCCTGTGTGGCCTTGTTGATGACGACGAGGGCGCGCGGCTGGGAGACTTGGAGGTAGATGCATTGGCGGTCCGGGGGGTATCTGGGGTGTGGTTAGCATTGCGCAGGCTGTGAGGGATGGAGTGGGTAGGCCAGACGTACAATGGGTCGAGGACGGAAAAGGTGGCGCCTGCGGCCAGGACGGCCATGATGGCGACGACCAGGTCGACGCCGCGGTGGGCGAAGATGATGACAACATGGCCTCGCTGGATGCCACGCTGGACAAAGTGGTGTGACAGCACCGAGACGGCGTCGAAGATGTGCTTGTATGTGAATGCGCGCTCAGGCGTCGTGCTGGTCGCTGTCTCGACGACGCATCGGCGGTCGGGGTGCTTGCGCGCGTTGGCAGCGAAGATTTCGTGGATGGGACCCTTGAAGTCGGACCAGTGAAGGTCGGCGGTGGGGTCTGGAATGTCTGGCTGGGTGGTGGAGCCCATGGTCGGGTGCAATGGCGGATGGGAGCTCGGTGTGGGTGGGTTGGTGGGGGTGCCCATCGAGTCCATCCAGCCTGGCGGTGGTTATAGAAGATGCAAGGCGGGGTAGTCTAGGAGAAATCCGAGTGCATTCCTCTGTGAGTCTGTATAGGAGAAAAAAATCCAGACAAAACCGAGCTTGAAGCAGGAATGACGCAGAGGGGAGAGATGGGACGATTCTCCATTCGACTCATGCGGTATCGGCTTGGGTCCCGCACCAAAATTCTGGGGACTCTAGTCTTCAGCCCTATGCTGTTGCAGTACAAATGTATGCTAGCGGCGCACGGCACCTGTCGCGGTCCCACGTCGGCCATGGCTGTGCGACGCGTCACGCCTGGATGGGAGAAACGTCGCTCGTGTGAGACGGCTTCATTTGCGTGTGTGTCCCTTGTCTGCGTGTGTGTCCCTTGTCTGCGTGTGTCTGTCCCTCGTCTGCGTGTGTCTGTCCCTCGTCTGCGTGTGTCTGTCCCTCGTTCACGTCGGTCTGTCCCTCGTTGGTGTCTGTCTGTCCCTCGTTCACGTCGGTCTGTCCCTCGTTGGTGTCTGTCTATCCCTCGTTAGTGTCTGTCTGTGCCACCAATTGGTCTTGTCTGTGTGTCTGTTGCCTCCTGTAGAGCGTTTATCATACAGACTGACACCTGCTCTTCCATTCTCTCACCCACTCCTCCACTCTCACCCACTCCTCCACTCCCACCCACTCCTCCACTCCCACCCCATGTCGCCCTAACCATCGTCTCTGGCTCCCCCCAACACACAATGCCGGTGCAGCACACCCTCTTCGGCCGCCCCGTCAGGCTGCAAATGCCCCCGCGCAGGTTCCAGGCCCTCTTCGCCGTCGTCGTGCTCCTGCTCGTCACCCTCACCCTCAACGGCCCGCCCTCGACCGCCGACCTGCCCACCTACGAGTCGGTCGCCGAGGCCGTCAAGAACCCTCACCTGCCAGACGTCGGCACCCTCCCCGCCGTCCCCAACCCCTTCGGCCCCGCCGTCCACAAGCCCCCCAGGCCCGCCCTCCAGCCCAACAGCACCGTCGCCAGCGTCTACGGCAAGCTCGAGTGGCTGACCGACTTCAAGTGGCGCAACCCCTTCTCCTCCACCGTCACCCTCGACGAGAACACGGCCCTGCTGCCCCCGCTGCGCCCACGCCCGCCCATCTACACGTACTACAATGCTCGCAAGAAGCACGACCCGGCCGTCGCCGACGCGGAGAACCGCCTGGTCCTGGCCTGGCGACGCGCCTGGTGGGCCCACGGCTTCAAGCCCGTCGTGCTGTCGCGCGCAGAGGCCATGCAGCACCCCCAGTACCCGCTCTTCCAGCGCATGAAGCTCGACGCAAAGGTCGACGTCGACATCATGCGCTGGCTGGCCTGGGCCAACATGGGCGGAGGCATCCTGGCCAACTCGCTGGCCCTGCCCATGGCCGGCTACGACAACCCCATGCTGAGCTTCTTGCGCCGCCACGAGTACCCCCTGCTGTCGCGCGTCGACGGCCTGAACAGCGGCCTCTTCTTTGGCGACCACGCCGCCGTCGACGGTGCCATCAAGAAGCTCGTCAACAGCCAGCTGCTGAAGAACGTCACAGCAAACACCGACAAGATCGCCGCCACGGCCACGAAACAAGGCGGCGCCGTAGTCAACCTCCTCGCCCCCTCGGACATCAACAAGGACGTCAAAGCGAACGGCATCGCCTACTACAGCACCGACGTCATCACAGAGTCGTACAAAACCATTGCCGATAAGCTGACCAACACCACCCAAGCCGAGGGCCTGACGCTGCTCGCCAGTCTGGTCAACGCCCATCTCCACCTCACCTTCCAGGAGCTGCACCCCGAAGGCCTGGCCTTGGCCCAGCCCCTCCCCGAGCACACCACCTCTCTGATCGAGCCCTCCATCGACATCGCCAGGAACCTGACCCAATGCCCCGCCTCGCCCATGCCCAAGTCGTGTCCTCCGAACCGCCCCAAGTGCGTGCCCTGCAGCACCAAGAACGCGCCCAAGCTCCAGCTGTTCCCGGAATTCGTCAACACCACCAACTTCTTCACCATCGGCACTGTCCCGCACCCCTACACCATCAACTCGCTGCACTACACGCGCGACAACCTCGACGTCAGCTTCCTGCGCAACAACGCCAAACGCGATCTGTGGATCAACACACTAACCCGCAAATCCATCGGCACCGAGCACTCGGAGAGCTACCGCCTCATGCAGTTCAAAGAGCTCGTCGCCTCCCAGCCATCACACACGCTCTGGCTCACCGCCGAGCGCACCACCAAAGACGACCTAGACTGGATCTTCGGCTTCGAGCTGCCCACCCACTCCTCCCCCACCAAAGAACCCACCAGCCCGAGCGAAGCATCCGAACTCATCCTCTTCCCGCGCCCCGCCTTCCCCCAGCCCATCCAGGGCATCGACATCCCCGACAGCATCTGGACGGAAAAAGAAAAGAGCCGCCTAACCAAAGCCCGCGAGGCCATCCAGAGCAAAGACCGCTTCATGCGCGGCATCGTCGACGCCGTCGAGCGCTGGAACCTCGCCGACACCGAAGCCTGGCGCTTCAGCAGGGCCTACAGCGCGCGCAGGAGAGTCGAGCGCAAGAAGTGGGAGGACGAGGAGAAGGCCTTTGTCGGGAGTGAGAACAAGGCCGCAGGGGCCAAGGGCAAGGGGCGGTGGACCGATCGATTTTTGCTGTAGTGCGTGTATAAAATGTTGGTTTTGTTTTGCTGCTAGGCGTGTGTATATCCGAGAGTTGAACTAGCGATGATGGTAGCAATAGTGCGCGGTACTGACAGTCGAAGCGCTCGACTCTGTATTCATCTATCTATTTGTACATGTATCAATCAACCCAAACTTGCAATCAGAACAAGAAAAAGAAAACTTGAAAAGATTAGTACTAACAGTAGACCTCCTATTAATTACTGCAATAGCTGCTACTTGTAGATACCTCCTTCTCTCTATCTTACTACAAAAACTAGTTTCTCTAGTTATTGAGAGTACGTAGTAGACGTAGAAACAGGTAGGTAAAGAGAGGGAAAGAGAGGTAAGTAGAGGTTAGTAGGGAAAATTAATCAGTTGTAAAATGTTGTGCTATCTTCCTACTCTTCTACCTCAAGAACTTGGTACCTTGTATATTACTACTTTGTTAGTTTGGTTACTGCATTACAGTTTGTAAGAAGTAGAAGTAGAAGTAAAGAAAGTAAGTAGTAGAAAGTAAGAAAAACAAAGTAGGTTACGCCTCTTTACTTCCTAGATTGCTAATAGAAGGAATAAAACTGCCTATATAAATAGAGTAGAGAAACAGTGTTTAACAAGGTTTATAGACTGTCTATATTACCCTATTCTCAATTGTTTAGTTTTCAACTTACTTTTGTTCTTAAGTTTTTTTTCTTCTACTGTTCCTTTGAGTTAGTCAACACACTACCCTACTACAACACAAGTAAACAACAAGGTTAGCACATCTTGCAGACGGGTGGATTGGTACTCAACACACTCCACATCAATCGCAGTAGTCAGTCTGACAAACAGTAACCAAACACCGCGAAGATGAACGCGTCATCACGTACACAAATAAACTTTCACAGCTGCCCAAATCTCTGCATGCACATGCGTCTGTGTCGACGTGTTGGTGTAAAGCGTGGTTGTTGTGGTTGGATGTGCATAGCTTCTACTAGGTCGCTGTGGTGTTTTCCAAATAAATTCTTGTTCGGGATTGCAGTGGTTGGACGTCTTCTGGGATAGTGCGAGACCGGCGATGGGTTCCATGGGTTTCCGGGCTGCTGGGAGGGTGGCAGTGCGGATGCGGAACGGGAATTGTGTGCTATGCGCACAATACGCGTATGGGGTCGTGGAGCATGTCAGATCTTCCAGCGTTCTTTCCTGATAGCGAGGTTAGTACGAGTCAAGATGCCGCGAGTTGTTGTATGGCGGGCAACTAGTGACAGGAGGCTTGTGGACCGCGTGTTGGATCGGCCGTATATATGGGTAGAAAGTTAGAAGGACTTGTTCTGTCGTGGTGGGATCTGGCTCGCTCAGCGCTGTGTTGGTCGCCAAGTGCTGTATAAACCATATGTAGCTCTTCACAAAGCCTGATTCCAAGAATCGATTGCTTACATGCCAGGTGTCTGCTTCGTAATATGCCAACAGACGTAGTAGTTTTGCTTGTTTATATTTCAGTATTCCTAGCAAAGAGAATAGTCTCGCATGCAGCGCAGCTGCAGTACTTGCGCAGCATTGCCTGCTTTGACTGTTTCCCACTGTCTGGACCTGGCGTTGGCCAACTCAGCGATCGCGACGTCCATTAGCCAAAAAGAAATTGTTACGGGTCTAGCTGTGAGGAAAACGTTTCGCGCCAGCAGGAACTCTTGAACGATCCACATCTGAGTGCAATACTCACATTGTGCGAGAACTGCCATCGCCAGATCTTTCTTCCTCAAGAGTGACTCGGACTTTTGCTTGTCCGATTCTAACGACGCAAGGACTTATGGGCTCGCACTGATCCAGCAATACACAGCCTTAGTGTCACTGTGTACCCAATTTATCATAGCAATTTGACTGCTTCTTTTTGCAAGATTTCCCTGATTGATACAGATGGCATCGACCCACAGGACCGCCGGATCCTCATGCTTACGACGGCAAGCACGCAAAATGTCTGTCCGACCTCTACGGACAAGGAACTCATGTCGGTTGACAAGTATGGCGATAGTCGGTTGTGGGGCCCCCCAGACATACGAGCAGGCGACATATTGTCTGGAACTTGCGAACGGTAGGTTTATCAGTTTGCATTGAACTTGATGAGATGGATCATCGCCAGTAAGTAACAACAAGAGAGGACGAAAGCTGGGTTCATTCGGATCCAGTGCAGAGTAGAAAGCAGGTGGGACAGGTTCGGGGAGCCTCTTGCGATGTACCATCCGTTTGAACAAATTCATCGCCGTGCGATAGCTGTCTAAAGCTTTCTCGAATCTGTTGCCAAGCGGATTTTGAAGAATGTCGTGTGCAGGATTCACCAAAGCTCATGCTGTCGTCCTGATTCCTCGGCATAGCGTTCGACGTTGGAGTGGACATTCAACCACGCTGCTGCAAGTTTGGACGCTCGTAAAAACAGGATGATCGCAAATCCAGGCCGCAGACAGGCTGGGCAAATTACCTTCTCTGGTGTCTGCATGCTCAACCCCTTCGTTTGATGTCATCTTCAGCAGCTCAAGTTCCGCAAAAGATGACATACAAGGCTAGCGCACTAATTTTACAGTCCCACATAAGCAGCAGTACACTCAAAAGTCGTCTTTTGTTGAGCGCAAATTTATAAAAACAATATAGGCAGACGACACGGAGATGAGTAGAAGCAGGCATTACCTCAGAGCGCAAACCTAGAGCGTGACAGCCTCGTCCCTGCCGTTGCTAGTACGTAACCGATGGACGCTCTTGGTAAGACTGGAAAAAACGTCATGACCTCGCGACCACCTTCATCGACGACATGTAGGTCGTACATCGTAGCAATTAACACTTGCAGTCTACACATAGTGCGCAGTTCATTATCAAGCATGTGTTCAGCAAAACGCACCGTCTTGGTAACAGGCTGCTCCGATGGCTCGCTCGGATCCGCACTCGCACTCGCACTGCACAACCACAGCGATGTGCAAGTCTTTGCAGCAGCGCGGGACGTGTCCAAAATGACTTCTTTGTCATCTGCAGGCATCACAACGTTCGCTCTTGATGTGACGTCCTCGGAATCAATCAGGTCCGTCGTAGAAGAGGTCACGCAACTGACCAAGGGCAAATTGCACATACTCATCAACTCTGTCGGCGGCGGGCATTACCAGCCATTCCTGCATCTGGACATCGACAAAGCAAAGCAGCTCTTCGATGTGAATGTCTGGGGTTTTGTCGCGACAACACAAGCCTTTTTACCCCTTCTACTCGCCACCGCGGAGCCGGGGAAGAAAGGAAGGAAGAGCGTGGTCGTAAACAACACGTCCATATCCTCTGTACTACGCACACCCTACCACTCAGCCTACTCCGCCTCCAAAGCTGCAATGGCCATGTTCAACGACATCCAGCGCATCGAACTCGAGCCCCTGGGCATCAAAGTCGTGGACCTAAAAACAGGCTCTCTGGAATCAAACTTCGGCGAAAATAAATCCAATCCCTACGATCTACCAGAAGACTCACCCTACCAGCCAATCAAAGACGAGGTGCTGAAGGTCGTCACAGGCGAGACGACGGAAGCGTACGCCGAGGACAGGAAAGCGTGGGCGAAGAATGTGGTCAAGGATCTGATGAAGAACCCAGACAGTCCGCCGCCGCAGATTTGGAGGGGCGGAGCGGCGGGAACAATCCAGATGAGTAGTAAGATGGATAGTATACTGCCGGATTATCTCACAGACGGGAGCTTCCAGGGCTTGGGCGGATTGGATAAGTTGGGGAAGATGCTGGAGAAGAAGGGGAAAGGAGTGCAGGGTTGATGGATCCGCGGGCTGAGAAAGAAGCGTCAACAATGCAACTTGGAAGTATGAAAATTTTACCAGATAAGCTGGTACAGTTTTTATCGACACTCTATGGCATTTTGTGCATCGCGATTGTGCCGGAGTCCGACTATCTCATGCCCAATGCGTATGCATAACGCCAAGACTCGAAGTCTGTAACATTTCCCATGAGTATTCCAACTGACGGACTTCCAATGCAACAGTAAATACGTCTGAGATGGTTGAAAACGCTGAAAGCTTCCGGATCATCACTCAAGTCTAGTTGTGAAACCGGACAATTGGTCTCGTTGCAAAGTGTGTGTAAATGTAGGACGTGAGATGAATCTTCCGTTGTCTGCAGCTTAGGGACTGGGAAAACTGAAACGTGTTTAAATGATGAGCAGAAAAATGTCTAATAGCACTCAGTTCACCAGTCATTCATTGTCCTTCAGAATCAGTCTTTACCGAAAGACTGTCCCTGTTCTTCTTTACTGTAATCAACGCATTTGTTCGTTTACAGTAAACTCTATTATGAAACCAGCTGTGCTAGTTTCCGTCCTGATCACCTTTAATGTTGCGAGTGCTGCAGCTGTCCCTGCGGTATCTAGCAGACACCGTCTTGACACGCGAAAATCGCTCGCTAGGATGCCTACAAAACCGCCAGCCAAGCCACCTGTAGAACCCTCCCCGAGGAACTCTGTCTCTACTGTGAAGCCAGCTCCGAAACCTAAACCACCTGTTCAGCCGAAACCAGCACCAGAAAACCCAACTCGACCTCCAGCTGCCCCTATGCCCGGGAAACGCCCAGCAGGCACAACCTGCAAGCAGATTGCATTGTTGCGTCAGTAGGAAGAGTTGGAAGAGGAATCGGGCTCATTATTACCACGCTCAATTCACTCTGAGCTGTCTAAGAGGACCTACAAAGGCTCTGTCGGCCCTCAAGGCCCATGCAAAGTTCGAAACTTTGTCAGTGGTCTCACGAGTCCTCTGGAAAAGAAGCGAAAGACAACGTAAGGTCATTTCTACGCTTCGTTTCCACCTGCAAACTGACACAACCTCGTAGCCTAACGTACCAGTTTACGGATGGAAGAATCCGGATGTCTGTACTGACCTGGGCTGGTCTAAGGGAGACATAAGTCCTACGCTTAAGGCGAATGTAAAATTCCTGCAAACAGAACATGTTCTCGAATGGCAAACCATAGAGGGATTTTTTGGTTCATGTTTAGAGAAGCATCTTGCAAAGACTTGGTTCACCAGCCCTGAACCCAACGACAAAAAAGAAGGAGTTCGGGCTAAGACAAATTGGTGCGGTGCCTGGTCAACGACTTGGGTATTTCCAGACCGGGATAAGCTCGCTTTTAAAGCAGGTGGTCAAGCAAAAACACCTTTCCAGTGGATTGCGGATGCGTACCCGTCGAAAGAGAAATACCGCAACGAGTTTACGCTACTGCAGCGCGGATCTAACAGCGTCAAAGGAAGGGTCGGTTCTCTGCAAATCATGTCTGTTGGTCTCAGCTAACCATGTTGGTGCAGTTGTTCAATGAAGACAGCATATTCACCAATGCAGATAAAAAACAACGCAAACAGCTGAAGAGAGGCATGATTAGCCTGGTAAGAGACGAGCCAAAACTTGCCATCGCTCGCCTCCGAGACGTCGTCGGTGCGCGTTGATACCTCGGCGACCCTAAAGTGCGGAAATTCATGGCCGACGTCAAGATCCGGCTGGAAAACCGCTTTGAAGAGCTTGAAGCCGCACTAGCAAAACCGGAGAACAGTCGAGTGATTGGAGTTGAGCGGGGCATCACAAGTGCTCCCCGAACGATCGACGTCTGGAAAAAGCAAGACCTTGGCAAGCTTTGGGATGTGTTCATGAATAACAAGTGAATTAATGCGAGAAACAAACAGCAGAGGTTTATGGAGCAATGGATACTGGAGATTAAGAACAAGCACTGTACTGCAGCTGTGATCAGGGCGCTTCCCAAGGATAGAAGCAAGGATACAACGCAGCAGAGTGAGAAGAGGGAGACGTGTGCTGACTTTGATGCAATGGTTAGAGGGTGGAAAGAGTCCTAAACGTTACTGTTTACTGCACGTTTGACGGCTGTAAGAGATCCGGCTGGGAATCGTCATACGCCCCCGAAGAACAGTCTTTGATTAAGAGACGTGGCGTTTCAACATAGCCCACAAGACACACTTAGAGGGTGACGGATATTATGTAGTAAACGATTTCATTAGAAAATGAACAATTTCTCTCGGGTTCAGAATAGCGTCTTGAGTCCTGGTATATACTAAATTCCCTTTTAGAAATATACTAGATACCGCCCACCTGGGTAGGGAAAAAATGATTCACTAGAGAACCACTCCCTAGCGACTAAGCCATCACTATACTGAGAATCGCTCCAATATTCTACCATTTCACTGTTGCTTTGCGTTTCGCTAATACTCTGGAATAACTTGTGAAGTTCTTTGCTAGGACGCCACTGTCCTACTCTCCACCACAGCTGCTGGGAAGAGGAGCTGTTCTCTCCTATGTTGAAAGCTATCCTGCTAGGTGCTACATATGCTATGCCCCAAGCTAGACAATCATCTGGGTAGAGGGCGATAGCTGTGCGGTTGAAATCCTCGGAACTCTCTTTCGTATCCCCAAGGTCTTCTGTCTCTATCTCTTCTGCCTCTGTTTTATCTTCCTCGTCTACGCCCTCTTGCTCGTTTTCAGACTCTTCTTCTTCTGCGTCACCTTAGTGAAATTCAAGAGAGGCCCAAAGCAATGCCTCCTTAAGCTTAGGCATATTAGCTGCAGCCCCTGCAAATAAATCCAAGAACAGTGTTATTGTTTCGTCGACAGTCACAACACGGAACGCTGGTAGATGTCGACGTGAACTTTCTAGGGACGAATAATGCCACCCTTCATCGCTGGCGCTGTCCTCAAACGGCGGATAGGCGATATCCTCTTGTATACGTTCACCTTTGTCGTATCTCCCTTCCCGGAAGGCCCTTGGACATACCATGAACCTGAGGGGGTACCGATGTGGAACATGACGTTCAGAGTCTCTAGGTTTGGCCAGGAAGGTGTTGTGCTACTGTCGTAGGGCCAAAATAAGGTTTCATTAGCCATGACTCGTATTTCCATCTTCCAGAGGTGTAAGGAGAGTAGGTGTAAGCTGGAGCTGAAGGGGTCATATTTCCTAGGGTACACTAGGTTTGGTTGCGGTTTGCGCTGTTCGCTAATGGCATCGTCGATGTTACTGATAAAATCAAGCTTGACCCGCTGTAGCGAGACAGGGAGCTCAATTTCGCGGACAACTTTAGCAAAATAGTCTCTGGTATCTCGCAGGGGCCCTTCGTAATCGTGCTTGAAGTGTTCGAGAACTGGGTCTAAGCTGTTGGTCCATTGATCCGCACCGACTTTGCATCCTAGATACTCAAGACTTGTACACTTAGCTGCAAGGTCCATCCTCGATTGAGCTGCATCTTCCAGGTAAAGTCGTGGCTCTGGATCGAAAATGCTGAGTCTTTGCACCGAATGCAGGGTTGGAAGTTGATGGGGCGATAGCAGGTGGACGCGCCAGCTACAATACCGGCGGTGGTCACAATAGCACTTGTGAACTCGTCGCGTTGGCGTAAACACTGTCAACTGTATTCTCTGAATATTGCTATGCTCAGCATCTTCCACCACCCTAATAGCTTCAAAGGCTTTCGCGACGTGATCAGTGAACATCTCATCCTTTTCTTGCAGCGCCTTTGTAGATTCACGGCAAGGACCAGGCTCGGGCTTCGGGCTCCGGTCGCGTTTCTTTTTCTTGCCTTGACGTGTGTTTTCATGCATTCTTGGTACAAGCACAGGGAAGTTCGTATATATCTCGATTTTACGCAGGTAACGAGAGCGATGTGTGTTGAATGTGGCCAAAAAGTTCTCGCGTTCCTTCGGGTCATTGTCTCTGAACGCGAAGCAAGCGAACGCCCCGGACGCTCGCTCTGCAGCATGTTGGAACCTTCGCGAGACTAGAAGGGCGTTCTTGAGATCGTCTTGCTCTAAAAAAGAGCAGACGTGGTCAAAGAGCTCTTGCGGGATTTTGTTCATGATAAATCCAAAGGTGGAGCGATTCATGCAAAGTTGACGTTAAACGGCCTGACCTTATAACGGTATGTCGGTGACCGAAGGGCCTTTAGCGTATTATAGACGATTGTGCGTGCGCATTAGAGTATCCATTCACTATAAGTGCTAGTGTTTTCTCTCCACAAGGCGTTGTTCCTAACTGTACTCAGCCACAAATGCCTAATTAGAGATCAGGCTTGCTGGTTAAACCATGGATATCTCGATAACTCTGTAGTCATTAGATCTGTCAAGTTATATTAGTCGCCGTTGTTCACCTGCGTCACGTTAGAGAAAGTGACTGAATTGATCATCGATGCTAGGGCGCAATAGACGTTACTGGACAATCTGTCTCTTACAGACTAGGTATCTTTGCACTTCAGATGAGCATTAAAGTTCAAACCAAAAAAGACAGCAAAAGGACATACAACAGCGGGTATTCGCTAGTGGTCACCCACCTAACTACTAATCCGCCGGTACGTTGCTTAAATAGGGCTGAGCGAACGGGAAGCCTTGTTTTCAACGTCCTATGGTCGTATGTGGAATTTGTGCTCTATAACGTAGTATAGATCCTCATAATGTTTCTCTCCCGCATCATTACATAGCAGTGCTGGAAGCATGCTTCGCGTGCAGTCAGCTAGCAAACTAACATAATGTCTTCAAGAGCAACATCTTACAGCACATAGCAAGTTCTATGAGCCTACGCACAAAGATCAACAATTTGAAAGCACACTTACTAAGACCTCCCTCGAGTGGTTAGACCCGCAGTGGGTTTCGTCGAGACCATACGTGTAAACCACCCTTTCAGGCATTTCAAAGAGAGCGTCGGCACGAGCTTTGCTTTGGAGGTTCTCTGGTGCGATCACTCGATGGTAGGAAAGAGATGTAGATTTCAGGTGCCATTGGATGGTATCAAAGTCGTGCAACATACCTTTGCAACTGTAGCCTGTCGTTTTAGAGCAAGCCGATGTTGTGTTTCGAAGACCGGTTTCTAACACATATATAGACCATATATAGTACCATTCCCAAAACTGGAGCTTTGTGTCATAATGATATGAGTTTTGAGTAAGAGAACGCGAGGAAGACATGTCGGATGCACTGTCATTGAGGATATAGAACGCGACTGTACGTCTTAGCAGATTCTCATTTGATCAAGATAGAGTGGTGAGGATATGCGTTATTGCATCTTCGCTTCTGAGGTTGAGATTTTCGGTTGGTAGACTAGAGAGGTGTTCATTGCTGAGAAGAAAGATTATAGCTTCAGTATCTAATATTGCCAGGGTCCGTTCACAGGCAAGTATCCGTATAACTAAGTGAATTAGAATAATTCTAAGGCTAGCAGGGGCCGTCGGATATATCTCCCCAGAGAAAGAGCGGTGTAGTAGGAAGGGGAAACAAAGAAGTTGCGAAACTCGAGGAAACAGGGATGATGGGCTACCATCATCATAGATCGATAGCCATGTTGCTACTCGAGTGTACTGAAGCTCGCAGGAAAGACGCGCAAGGTACGGCAGCTTTCCGTGATCACTATTGTACTCTCCCGGCCACAGTTTTCCTGACGCACCAAAGAAGCCTCACGGAAGTTTTGGCATCTTGATGATGGTCTCCGGCTTTCCCTTTCTGTCTCTAAAGACTCTAAGGTCTTCATCCAGATTCCTCCAGATTTGCCCGACTCTACCACCATACAGTAAATCAATCTTCCTCTGCTGTTCGTTCACCTTTTCCTGCTGCTCAGCAATCACCTTTTCTCTGTTGTAGAACCCAGCCACCAAATCTTTCCATTTCCCTGCTGTGCGGATCGCCTGCTTCTTGCTTGCACGCGGTTCCTTGGAACCTTTGGCTTCGATAGCATCAATGATGTTCTTTCTCGTCCCGAGTTCTGTCTGTAGTTTCTTGAGCTGAGCTTTGAGTGGCTTTATTGCTTTTTCGAGGATATCGCGTTTATCTTTGACTGTTCTTAGGTAGGTGCTTCGCCGCTTCACGTTTTTGTCTGTCTCCCTATTGCTGAGGCTTGTAGCGAGCGCCTTCAGTTCTCCAATCTTTAATTGAAACTCCTTCTCCGTTTGTAGAGTTTATTAATTAATTAAATTAATTAACGTCTATAAGGCCTAGCCTCCTAGAGGGCATTGCTAGACTAATAAAGACAAGTGTAGAGGTAAGCCTACTCTTAAAATATTATTTATAGGTGTAGTACACTAGTATAGTAGTTATCTTTTACAGTGCAAGTGTTAGGACTTCTACTATAGTTAGATAACACAACCTACTAGTAGGTGCTTATCTAACTTCATAGAATCTATCTAGCTAACTTTTACTTTGCTTTAAAAGTATAGTCCTTCTTCTACTTATAGCCTAAGAGCTTAGGCCTACTTACTATAAGTAGGTATCTATCTCTACTCTTTTACAGCTCTCTATCTAGTATTTTATTTACTTCTTTATTAATATATTAGCTTTTTAGATTAACGTACTCTATAGGCAAGCTAATTAACAAGTAAGCTAATTACTTTAGCTAAGCCTTTACTGAATATAAGGGCACTGTAGGCAGGCAAGAGAGATAGGACAAAAACGTATAGTATTAGATAAGATAAGATAAATCCTTAGAGGTTAAGCCTCTAAGGATTTAGGGGAATATATACGTGTGTGTAGGTGCTAAGGGGTAACTATAGTTGCTCTAAGGTGCTCCTAAGGGTTAGTATACTCAAGGTAGAAAGCTCTTAATTATAGCCCTCTCTCTTCTTATAGTCTGTTCTAGAC
>SATU01000596.1:0-17822 GCA_004335285.1 Ascochyta fabae | reverse complement strand
TTAAGTTAACACTTGCTCCTAAAAGATTAAGCTAAAAATAGATTATATACCTAATTACTACTAGAAAGAGTACTATACTTAGACTAGAGTCTAGTTGTTCCTACGTCCCTACTCTAGTTAGATTAACTCTAATTAGGTGTATCTAAAACCAATCTTATATTTAAGCGCAAGTGTAGGTACTACACTTAACACATCTCTTAGAAGCTGTCCCTTAATTATAGCAAATAGCTACTATACTCTAAAGTCTTCTTAGTACACACTAAGCACAAGAAATTACTTATAGAACCTAAACTACTTTAGAAGCATCTAATCTAGAAGTAGAGGCCTTTAACTTCTTATTTAATCTAGTATTTAGCGTACTTTTTAGCTTAGAAGTAAGCTTTAATAGTGTTTTCTTTAGCTTAGAAGTCTTTTAGGCAACTGTATCCTGCTTATCTAAAACAGGTAATATAGTATAATAGCAGCTAGAACAGCGCACAGGTTCTGCTAAAAAGATTAGTCTTATAACTAATAAATCTAGATTAAGTACTTATAAGTCTTAGGAAAAACCCTTACTCTTCCCTTCTTCTAGATATAACCAGGATCAGCCTCTTAAGTAATAATGTTAAAGTTAATATTCTAATCTACAGAATCCTCTAGATTTTACTTATAAGGATTTACAGGATTGTACACTAATAGGTTAATAGGCGTAAAGCTTAATCTAAAACCTACCTAATTATAGTTCTAGAGCCTAGAAAAGCTATAAGTTAGTTAGAAAAAGATTAGTATACTAAAGAAACTACTTACCTAGGATTGTAAGACTAATTAATCTTATTTAGGTTATCCTCTAAACGACAATTTGGATCCTTATAAGGAATAACAGAATTACTAGAATTGTTAGACTTGTTATCTAAGCTAGTAGCTAGCGAAGTTGGCCTGCTTCTAATATATAGATTGTTGTACTGTTTAGTAGAGAGAGTGAAAGGATTGCCTAATCTAATTATTGCAAAGCAACTGCAACACAACAGAAAGGATAGATTAACAAAACTAAGAAGCGCTAACTATAGTAAAAAAATTAGAGTTAGAAGTAAGAGAGAAAGAGAAATTGCGTAGATAGGTAATTATTTAGAGTGTAAACACATTTTGTAATATATATTAATAAGCCTATTTGCTCTATACCTGTAATAGGAAACTCTAATATTATCCTTTATATTCTATAATAACACCACCTTTGCAATTACAATAATGGCTATTATAGTTATACTTCTTAATTAAAGCATGCCTAGGGGGTGTGTTGCAGTAAATACTACTTAGATTAGTAATTATCTAATCTAGATTACTAATTTTGTGATCCAAATCTGGATACGCTAAGTCACTAGCGTCAGATTGAGGATATATACACGATCAGGTTAAACTAATAGATTAGTAGAAGAATTTGATCTCTCTTTCTCAATTATTGATCGTTTATCTCTTAAGTCTCTCAACAATCACACTACGGTAATCCGTCCTCAGACTACGCCGTGCATGGTCGCCAATGGACAACAAGGCTCACGCACTTCATGCACGACTCGATCAACCTGAACAAAGATAAAGAAAGCGACCCACTTACTCTGATCACCAAAGCCACCAATCTCGATCGCGAACTCGACAGCATCAAAGCGCTGATGAACAGAATCTGGCAGTACGAGACGGTCCAGCTCAAACAGCCATCCGAGTACGCATACGGCACATTCTACCACATCTACACAGACTCGTGGATTGCACAGATGTGGAACAACCTCCGCTCGTGCCGAATGTACCTATACCGCACGAAGCGCGAGCAGCTCTGGAAAGGCTACACATGCAACCCATCACTATTTCCACGCAACGAAATCGCGCCTCAAATCGCCGCAGCCGAAGACGTCATACGCACCACCACAGCCGCCATCTGCGCATCTGCACCCCAACTCACGGGCATGATTGCCTTTCCGCACTGGCCCGCCCCCACTCCAGACGCCTCGTTCGCGGACTCGCAGCCTGAGGTTCCTGGCCTCGATGATCCGCAGTTCTCGCCCCACCCGCCCGGCACGTTCCTCGATCCTGCGAGACCGACGGGCATGCACCACCTCATTTGGCCGCTGTACGCGGCTGGCATGTCTGAGTTATCGAGCAACGAGATGCGGGGGTGGGTGATTGAAATGCTGCATTTTGTTGCTCTGCGCATCGGTACGAGACAGGCTGTTGTGCTGGCTGATGGCGTGAAGGAGATGCTGGAGTCGAGTTCGGCGGATGCAGGGTTTGGGGTGGCTGGTGTTGGAGATGTATCTGCGGCGGGAGTGTCGAGTTTTGGTGGGTGAATGATTGGGATGTTGTCGCCGTCTAGGAGAAGAAAAAGTAAACGAAGTGCTTCGGGCCTACGCAATCTGTGGAGATGTGGATAGATGCGTACTCGCACGCTATAAACTCACCAAAACAAAACAAAGAAAATTGAAATGAAATGAAACGAAACAAAACAGCAGATATAGAAGCGAAGTATTGGGTATTTCCAACTCTAACCTAACCTAACCTAACCAACCAACCAACCAAGCAATCCACCTCACACCTCCCACCTCTCTACGCTTCTTCCCCCTCGCCCTCGCCCTCCCCTTCAACCTCCTTATCCTGCCGCAAGGTACTCGTAGGCACCAGACTCTGCAATCCGCGCGCAGACCCTGGTTTCTTGAAGACGGCCTGCATCCAACAGCGGTACATTTTCAGGCGGCGCTGGCGGTTGACGAGCATGCGTCTGTCGACGCCGAAGTGGGCGATGTCGAAGGTCGGGCGCGGGGTGGGTGGGGATGTGGTTTCGGTGGTGGGAGATTGGTGGTTTTCTGTTGTTGATGGTGGTGGTGTTGTGGATGTGGTAGTAGGAGCTGTTGCTGTGGAGGTGGTCGAGGTTGTGGGAGTAGCTGTCGATGTCGATGTCGATGTGGTGGATGATTCCCCGCCCCAAATATGCTCCAATTCCTCCTGCTCGAAGAAGTAAACCCTCGTGCCGTCTCCGCGAACGTAGAAATTCTCTTCCATCCACCGCCCCTTCTTGAACCGCACCTGTGCCAGATCGCCGCGCCCGTAGTCGCGGAACAGCACTTGGCCGCCCGGCTTCAGCACGCGCCACACGTTTCGCACAGCTTGGTCCCACTGTCGTGGGTTGAGCGCCGAGAAGATGAAGATCATCAGTACCACGTCAACGGTTCCCTCGCCCAGGCCTGGGGGCAGGCCGCCGTTTTCGCTCGAGGGGGATGCGGCGACGTCCCAGACGTCGGCTTGGATTTTGGAGGTGTCGTAGAGTTCGTGCTCGCGGATCAGCTCGACTGCTTTTTTGGAGAAGTCGCAGGCGTGAATCTTGAGGCGCGGGTTCGCGCTGTTCTGCAAGATGGGGAAGGCGCTGTTCCCTGCGCCTGCGCCGACTTCGAGCACTGTCGCTGCGGGGGCGTCGGCATGGCCGATCTCGCTCAGCACGGGGAACTCCTGGGCGAGCCACTTGCGGTTCTTGAAAAAGTTTGTTTTGTTGTTCTTGTAGAATGTGTTCCACCACTTCTCTGGGTTGTCGTTGAAGCGCTTGCGGTCAAAGTCGGACACGGGGTCTGCGCGCTGCTTCGAGAACTGCTCCTCGGAGAACTGCTTGTATGTGTCGTCGACGGACACGTTGTCCCACGCGTTGAATTCGAAGATGTTGTCGCCTTCCTCGAGGGTGCGCGAGCCGAAGGAGAAAGGGTCGGAGCGCTTCTGGTTGTTGGACGGGTCGTGGGAGCGCGAGGCGGGGTTGCGGAGGGGCTGGATGGCGGCAGGGACACCGTATGCGTCGTTTTCGGCGGGCGGCGAGGTATCTCCTGTATTTTCTGTATTTTCTGTAGTCCCTGTAGCTCCTGTAGTTCCTGTCGCTTCTCTAGGCTCTGTCGGGGTTGATGTGACAGGGTCAACAGTCACTGCGAAGCGCATGTGCTCCATGGCCTTGGAGAGTTGCTGTTTGGGGTGTTGCTTGGCAGATACGCTGTTGTCTGTCTGGAATCGCGATTCCTCAGCATCCGCCGCCATTTTGTCTGGAGTGGCAGCCATGTGGTCTGAAGTGGCAGCCATGTGGTCTGAAGTGGCAGCCATGTGGTCTGAAGTGGCAGCCATTTGCGTCTCGTTTGCGGGTTGAGGGCGCGGGGGAGTTGGTGGGGGTTGCTGAAGAGCGAGAAAAGTTAATCGATAAGATGGCGCGCTAGCATCTAGCCGAGGACGGGCCCTGACATGCGAGATGCGGCAAGGGTCCATGCGCGTCATGTCCATGACGATCTCACGGCGTCTTGTACACAACCCCCATTATGATATCGTGACACTCTCCGCAAACAGCTCTGCGTAGTAACCCTTCCTCCGCCATGGCGACCCTCAAGCCTCTCCTCCGCCCCGCCCTCCAAGCGCCCCGCCTCGCATCCAACACACGGCATTTCCTACCCAACATCTTCTCGCCCGCCGCATCGACCGCCGAAATCCAGACCCTCCGCGCCTCGCGCACCCTGCCCTACCCCAGCGCCCCCATTTACTCCATCATCGCCGACGTGCCCTCGTACGCCTCCTTCCTGCCCTACTGCCAGCGCTCCACCATAACCCACTGGTCCGCCCCGGATGCCGTCACCGCCCGCCGCTGGCCAAGCATCGGCATCCTGACGAGCGGCTTCGGGAACCTGACCGAGAGCTTCACCTCGCGCATCTACTGCGTGCCGGGCCAGATTGTGGAGAGCGTGGGCGGCGCCACGTCGACGTCGCTGTCGCGTGACCAGATCGCCCATCATCTCGACGACGCGGGCCGCGCCGCCGAAGCCCGCATCAGGACCGAGGGCAGCGAGCGTCTGCTGACCCATTTGAGGAGTACATGGACCGTGCAGACGCTGGGCGGGAGCGAGACGCGCATCGAGTTGGCGCTGGAGTTTGCGTTTGCGAATCCCCTGTATGCGGCGCTGAGTGGAGGTGCGGCGCCCAAGGTGGCTGAGGCCATGGTCAAGGCGTTTGAGGAGAGGGTGAGGACGCTGTTGAGGGAGAATCCAGGCATGGCTACGGCAAAACTGGAGGACCTGGATGGGAGTCGATTGAAGCAATGAGAGTGACGTCCGTGTAGGATATTGTACAGAAGCACGGCATTTGCATACATGTGGCATGATAGACATGGTATAGACGTCGCACGTTCAAGCGTAGAGTCTCTTGTATAAACCACGGCAGAGACCATAAGAAGAAAGGGATTCGGCTTGGTATCCAAGATAGACGAACAATCTGCGTACACTAGCTTACAGACAAGAGTAGATCTAGAGAAACGAAAGAATCAAACAACCTCCAAGCGCCAACGCAGGAAGAAAAAAAAGAACAGACCATGGCGTCATCAAGTCGTGAGTTGTCAAGTCATGCCAAATGCCAAACGATACGAACGTACATCAAGACTCCAACAACAACAGTCTAGCCACCAGCCTGTCGAAGAAGAACCCCATGTCCTCCTCATCCACCCTCTTCTCACGAACCTTGCTCTCCAGATAGTCGCCCGCGCTAGCTTTCCCAACAGCCTCGCGCACGCTCTTGACGAACTGGTCAGCCGGCGAACTGGATCCCGTGGCTGTATTGAGTTCACCTTCCCAATCTGGCCGGAGTCGGGTGTGACACGCGGAGAAGCAGGCTTTGTAGAACGCTAGTATGGTGTCTACAGCACTGTCGTCGGCGTCGAGACCGTCAGTGGAGTGGAGTGCGCGATCAACGTCGTGCGCGTCGTGGTAGGGCAGTTTGGCTGCGTGGTAGTGGATCGATTCGACTGTCATTAGCACGATGAGGAGCGTGGCGAGGGCCAGAGGCCAGTGGTCGCCGTTGCGGCTGAGTAGGAGTCGTTCCAAGGAGGAGAGGACTCGTTCCATCAACCTACTGGCAAGCGTGGGCATCACGGCGCCGAACTGCGCTCGGATGAAGCAAGGCGAGGGCTGCTTGTCCCGAGACACGTTCATGGTGCTGCGCACAAGTCGTGCTAAAGGGGGACTCTCGAACTGCTTGGGTAGCGTGATGTCGCCCCCGACATGCACAAGTACGAGGAGCTTGAGAGCGTCGAGGAGAAGACGCCACGGTGCCGAATCTGGCTGCAGCGAGCGGAAGAAGATGTACACTCTGTGGAGCGTCCGAAGTGGTGAGCAATACAATGGAAAAGCCTGGAATTCCGACATGACAAGAAGAGCGAGGTGAGTATCGAGTGCACTCTCAAGCCCAGCCATAGTCTCATCCGTCAGAACAGCGGGGAGAACGGCTTGGGTGTGGGTAGAAGAAGTTGACGATTGGGGTGGCCACGAGTAGACGAGGTGTTTATGTACCAATGGCTGTGGATTGTCTATCTCGACTGGGTGAACGCTGACCTTGATGGGCTGTCCAAAACCAAAGTAGAGTTCAATCTTGTGGGTGACATCAGTTGAGACGTTGAATGCATCGGGGGTGATGCACGACTCGAGCGACCGAGCTGTAGGATGCCATGCGTGGCGATCAGACAGAAACGCCTTGGTGAGGTTGGCCAGCAAATGATTCCGACAAGGGTTCTTGACCAAGTCGCCCTTGTAGTGCTTGAGGCAGGACTTGCAAGGTGTGCCAGGATCGCATTTTTCCTTACGCTTCTTGCAGTTTGAACACGAGCCAATAATTCGCATCAAAGCTGCTTCGCTTCGTTGCCTGGGATCAAGTCCCTTCTTACGTCCTTTTGGCACTCGCCCTGGAGTACTCTCGGAAGACGTGGCTGCCATGCGTCCGGACTGGTTGTTCATCTGCATGGAGATCCAGCCCAGGGAGTGCGCAGATGTTGGGGACGGGGATGCTCGGTTCTTGCGTTGTTCAGCACGTGAGCTGCTTCTCGACAGAGTGGTACTGCGGGGTCGCCGTTGAGATACAGGGGACATGGAGAGCATTGGCGGTGCTTTCAAAGCCCACTGCGGGTGTGGCACCCTAGCACTATGGCTTGTAGGCCCACCACCTGGCTGTGGGATAGTGATGGCTCTCGTCCGCTGATCGTAGATTCGGTGCTCGTAAGAGTCGAAAGAGCTGTTCAAGCTCTGACTCTGTGCTCGTATGATCGGTATCGGTGATGTTGACGCTCTATCTTCACCACATTCTGCGATAGGCTCACTGATTGAGCCCTGATCGGTCCAACCACCTGTGCTCGCGAGGATCTGAGATGCCACGACATCTTGCCTGCTGAAAGCTTGGAACGATCCTGCCACGTGTGGGTTGAGGAACGTGCCTGCGGTTGTTGCTAGAGAGCCGGTTGAATCGACAATCCGCTCGCGAGTGGTATCTAAGAGAGGCGATTCTGTAGCCTCTCGAACAGGCGGGAGAAGGTAGTCACAAGCCCCGAAAGAGCCAAAGTATCGACCATCGTCTCGGCCCACGAGTGGGGACGTTGCAGTGGATGAGAATGTTGGCGAAGTGCCGTAGAAATGGCCGTAGGAGGACGATTCATCAATGATCGATGGCGGTGCAGAGACAACATAGTCGAACGACGAGGGTCCATCGTAGTTCGAGGGAGGTGCCGACGTCACGTACGGTGACTCGATGCCAGAGGTGCCAACCCCCAAATAGCCATGACGGTCGTTGCCCCGGGTGACTGTGGGGTTGTTGTAGTAGTCCTCGTCCCAAAGGACAAAGTCCTGCCACTCCTCTATAGGAGTCTCCGTGTACGTTTGGTAGGACATATCAAGAATGGCGCAAAGGCTCCGTCAAACAGATGAAAGAATGTCTTCTGGTGAGTCTTGTCACGGCTTACCCTCGGGAAGAGGGATCATACAGACGCCAATTGACTGGAGGGGAGGGTCGAAAGGGCAAAGGTGAGGGGAAAGCGTTGTCAGGCTGCAATGGCGGCCCATACGTGCGACAGGCTGTGTTGTTATAGCTACCCTCCGTGTAGCCATCTGCACGCTGTGGGCCATGCGGCTGACAAGGACCTTTCTGCCTCACAACTAGGGCCGCCGGCCATGAACGAGTAGGCTCGCGAGGCCTTATCACGTTGCTGGCCGTTATTCGTCAATTAGTGTATTTCCCATGTCAGAAATGTTCGGCTGGGAAGCGTTTGCATCGAAGCCACAAGAGCAAGGGCATTTAGGTGGTCACGCAGCACAGTTGCTGCGCCCGGTGAACCTAAACGGTCGAGCTAGCGTTCACCTTTGCAGCGGATACAGTTCCCCGCCTAATGTCAGTGTCAAATCAGAGCCGAAGGCGTGCAGATGATGTGCGACAGGTGCCGAGATGTGGATTCGATGAGTTGCGGGAATATGGCGCGAGTGAGAATGAGGAAGGCTTCTGGAAGAACTGCGCCTTGCGGGATATTGTGGCACTGCGCTGGAAACCCACCTGCGACCTGCCCCTGCACGTACAGTATGTCGTACGAACGCAAGTTGCCGCTTTTGCGTTGATCTGCGATAATCAAAGTCGCGATGAGATGCTGGGGTTAGTTGAGCAGACGTCATGTAATCGTGGGGGAGAAGGGCAACTGTCGCGGCAGCCTCCAGGAACCTTTCAACTGAACCTTCGATTTCCGATAGCCGTTTAGACGCCATGACTCCAATCCCCAAAGCCGAGTTGCACGCCCACCACAGGTGGCTCGTCCTCCAAGGCACACGTGTGATTGTTCTGCCTCAACTCAACCATCGGTGGAAGTATACTACCTCGGCCACTTGCATCCCCAGTTCGTTCAATTGCCCCCAGTGACCTTGCCCTCGCCCCGCGACCCAGCTTGATGTAATCGCACAGAAGAAAGACACAGCTGCTCTCACACGTGTGAACGGTGTCTACAGTTTTATTGGTTGATGACTTCCCGCTGCATCAAGATATCCCCGGCGCCCTTGGCTTGGGTTCAGTCACAGGGCTGAGCACCCAGCACACTAACCCGACTCGACAACCTTCGCGAAGCCGCCTTGTGGAGTGCCTCACAGCGGAACAACGATGCCGGTACCGAAAAGTACCTCATGCAGGCCAACGTCAAGTCGTCGCTAAACCTTGACGTAGCATCCTGCATCGCTGCAGCTAGTGAGCCTCACTCAGGGCGTTTTGCACACATGCGGCTCTGCGTCTGGCAGGGCAAAGGAAACGAGTATTGCGCGAATTTAATCACTACCTTCTCCAAGCTCCACATTCAATCCGTCTACTCCAGCACAAGACAGTCCCCGTTCTTTACATCAATGACTTTCACCTCTTTCCTCGCTTCGCCTTTTTCGCCCTTCTTCTCCTGCCCTAGTCCCCACTCGATTGTCCTGAAGATGTCATTGGCAAGATACCACACCAGGCCCCCGTATCCCAGTTTGTCGTTATGCGTGTTGATCCAGTACTTTGCATTCGTCTCCCTCTGCAGCTCCAGACCCGCAGTCACTCCGAACGTCGTTTGCCAGTTGAACGTCCAGCTCTCCTTCAGCCCGTGGAGAAGCGCTAGGGTCTTGAACTCCGGAGCAGAGTGATGGAGAATTGTTTGCAGCGCGGGTGTCGAGGTGTACAGACCGTGCGGAGAGTACAGGACTGCTTCGTGGTTGTTTGGCGAGGGACTCCAGATAAATGCGCTGAGGAAGTTGAGTTCGTGGTGGCCGCGGATGCGGAATATTGTTAGGTAAAGAGGGAGGAGGGGGTCAGGATGCAGAGTGGTCCAATCTCCATTGAACGTTTCTGTGTCCAGGTCCTTGTAAGTAATGACTCGATCAAAGTGGTTCAATTTCTTGATGATGGCTGCGCCTTCCAGCGTCGCGAAGACGGGGATGGTTGGGTTGAGCGTGAGTAGGGTGGGTACGTGGAGGTGGTCACCGAAGTGGAAATTCAGAAAGATGGCATCGATCGGTGAGTTAGTTTCTGGTGTTGTCGCTTGAGGAGAGATGATGTCTGCGTCTGCCGCTGCCTGCTCAATCTCCCGGACGATACTCTCAACGCCTGCTCCATTGCTGACGGCTGGCTGCGACGAAAGACTGAGGTAGATCAGCCAGGATGCGTACTGTACTTCAGGACCGTTGAGCCAAGGGTCGTGCACCACATGGAAGTACGCTTTGCCTGTACTCTTACGCTCTGCGATAGGCCGAGGGAAGGACAAGAGCCACGAGTTGTCGCCATTCAAAGATGTGAATATAGGACGTAGTTCTTGCCTCGAGTCACCCAAATGCGCTTTGTGTTTGGCAGCGCGGTCCGTGGCCATGTTGATGTTCCGATTGGAAGGACACTGTGGGAGTTTCGGTCTTGGTTATGAAGCTACCGGGGCTGAAGAAGCGGAGTGATTATAAGCACTATAAAGTAAGTTTGGCCGCCTAATTAAGAACCCTTGCAAGCGTCATCATCAACCCCTAGGAAACTCATAACGGAGCAGAAAGACGAATCACTGCGCTTTCATGTGGAACTTCTGAGCACTCAAGTCATCAACATTCGCTATCATACGTGTGCGGGCCCAGCCCAAGGAGCATTAGGGGCATGAAGACTGGCCATAAGAAACCAGCTCCCAAACGCAAGACAGCTCAGGCCGTTGGTATGATGGATACAATATGCGGCCGTAACAAAGAACACGTCGATAGATAACCATGCAGATACAAGTGTGCGACGAGAGAGGAGAGGAGAGGAAATCTAACGCCAAGAGAGATGTACACATGCACCAAGCCACCCAGACCAGTGTTGACGAGTGTCGGGTATCTACCAGAAAGAAGTAAGGAAATTGGCAAGAGGTTGGTCTGTTCAGACACCCGCTACCATAACGTATTCGTCGGTGTCATGCGACTCCTGACTCGGCGACGGCTCTGAGCAGCTGCAGTCCCGCATCTGCTTGACGAAGTCGAGATCCAGGTCTAGTCAGGACGATTCGGGGGCGAAGAAGAGGACAATCTCGCCTCGGTCGTTCTTCTTGAGACGGATGTCTTTCCAGAGCTCCTTCTCGTCGTCTGCTTTGTGCAAATCATCTTCCCGTCGCTCGTGACGTTCGCGGTGATACCTCTTCAAAGCTTTGTTGACGCTCACGCCTCGCTCGGATTCGGGGCCCTTGTTGATGAATGACATGAACAACTCAGCTCGCGTGCTGATGGGCAGAGCAAGCTCACCGGCTTGGGGACGTACCACAAGCTGCCCGTTGCCATCAGGAGCCGGCGAGCCTGAGCTCGATCGGCTGTACTCAATAGCCTTGGGCTTACGTTCTCGTGGTGCTGGCGAAACCGACGAAGAGTACTGGCGACGACGTCTGATCTGAGCGGACTCGTCCCTCCTCTTCTTCGGCCTGATCTTGACAAGTGCTGTGCTAGCTTTGCGCTCCTTACGCTCTTTCTCACGACCCCTCTCCTTCTCCTTCTTTTCCTTCTTGTCTCCCTTTTTATCGCCCTTCTGACGCTCCCTCTCTTCCTTGATATCTGCCTTTTTCTCCTTCTGCTGCTGGATCTCCCAGTCTCTCTGCGCGCGCATCAGCGCCTTCGAAGTGCCCTGCTTGGCGCGCTTCATGGGACTCAGTGGGGAGTTGGCAAAGTCTCCAGAGTCGTCAGGTGAGGGCGGGAACTCGGGTCGGGCAAGCAGTCTGTTGAGTCCGCCAGTGAGGCCAGAGTGGAGCACGGGAGGCGCGTCCTCCATCATGGTATCTTTCTCATCTTGAGCACGCACGAGTGACATGTCAAGGTCGGCAGGTGAGCGCTTGCGCTTGCGTTCGCTCTTCTTGGAAGTCGTCTCGACGTCCTTGTCCTTTTTTGACTTGTTCGACTTGGGGGCCGGAGTGGTGTACGAATCGAATCGCTCGTTTGACGGTCGAACTGGCTCGTCGCCGTAGGCAAACGCAGGCTGGACGAAAGACGCGTCATCTGGCAGCTGGAAAGACATGACATCTGCGATGGCGGGCATGGGTGTCTCTGTATACGCTGGCGGTGCGCTGTCTTCGATCATGTGCGATTCTGTTCGACGGGGGTTAGGTGTCGCAGAGTTGTCGAGGAAATCGAAGACATTGACTGGCGGCAGGGCGGCTTGCTCATGGTATCGGAGAGAATGGGCGGCGGGCGGCGGGGTGGGCGCGCGAGGGGGCGCATCGACGAGCGCAACGGCGTTGTCTGCTCCCGCCGCATCTTCGACATAGGCGTTGTGTGGAGTAAGGGCCTGCGCGTTGTTCTGGTAGCCGTTGTCGCGCTTCTGCTGTTGGCCCTTGGGCTTCTTCTCTTTGTAGAGCTTGCCCTGGTATTTTTGGTCTTCCGTTATGCAGGCCTGCAGGGTGTCGGTTAGTTATCGTTGTGGTAGGACAAACGCAAATTTTCCGGAGGACACAAGATGCGCACACAGCGCATATTTTCTCATGCATATCGCTTGTAGAGAGAGGTTCGCAGAGGCAGGCTTCAGGCTTCAGGCTTCAGGCTTCAGGCTTCAGGCTTCAGGCTTCAGGGTTTGGGCGCATACCGTATGGGTTCTGTAGCTGGTGCCCGGGAAGTGCACCATGCAGTCGAGGCAGGTGTAGGAGGCGCCATAGCACTGGTTTCTGTGCGGGTCCAGCTTCTTCTTGGTGAGCACATCGCCGCAGTTCTAGCGAGTGGCCGTCAGCTTCCATGCGTCTCCAAGGGGGTGAGGGGTCGGTCGCGGAATGCGCAGTGGAGTAGAGGGGCACAACTGAGTAAACACTCACTTCGCACGAGAAGGAAACCATAGTGGGACGAGGACCGGGGCGCTTTGTGAGGAGCGGTAAACAGCTGGCAGGATGGGAATAGAGGTGCAGAGGTCGGTGAGCGTGGGCGCCAGCATATACACCCCTCCTGTGCCCAGAGGGTTTCAGATGGAGAGATGCGCAGTATCAACACAAGAAATCATCCATGCGACCACTAGTCTAGCTGCATGGGGGAGCGCAACCAGCATGCCCGAGCCGGCCCCCTGACAGCTGCTGCACAGTTCCCGAAATATCACGCGCCGGCCCCATCAGACGCCAACGACTGGGCTGCAGGTGCACGCCACCGACGGGCACGTCACAGAACAAGAGTGTTTCGCCGACGACTTGCGACATGACGCTCTCGTACCACCACGCACTCCCGTGTCCCACGTTCGTGATGCTTGCTGAGAAGAGATCGGTTGTTACGCGGTCGCAGCAAGACCAGCATCCGCGCGCGAGCTTTGATTGCGTTTATCGAATACACTTTGGTTTCGCGCTTGCACGCGTGGCTACTCTGCAGGGCTATTCCCAGGCTGATGCGCACCAACTACCATCAGCCCGAAGACCGGATGGGTCAAGCCTTTGTTGCCCGCCGTGTTGGACTTGTCTTGCTTGTTGCATCACCTGCTTTGCCTACACTACAACATGTACCCACAGGCGTACATACTTGACGACTTCTCTGTCGAGAGCTAAAGCCAAGTCCATTTCAGTGGAATCGCTGGTCTGTACATGATGGCTCCAAGCCGTCTTCGACAGGAAGCTTGCAGGGTGAGAGCTTTCATCGCCAACGCGGGGCACTGACTTTGACGTGACGCATCGAACCCAAGACTTGTGCTATACAGACTGTGCTTGCTTTTTCCATAGCGCGCTATGTCACCTTGATCATGCAGCTTTCGGCTCCTTCTCCTCGTCCGCGCAGCCACAGTCGTAGTGACTCGCTATCTCATCGCAGTCGAACTCGGGCTTCTTCAGCCTCTTGTTGACAACGTTGTGCACAAAGCAGCCCCACTGCGCTGCGGCCTTTTGTGACGATACCTGCGGGGGGTATTTCTTGAGGACCTGGCCAAAGTGCTCCGCGCACTCTCCGCATGGGTACAGTCGCTGGAACAGGTGGACATAGGATCGTAGCGCCTCCTTCTCGTCGTCTGTAGGCGTTTCTGGGAATCGAGCAAAGGTCGTGTGCATGAGTTTCCAAGCCGCGCGGCCGAGTTCTGCCCTGTACATGCTGCGTTAGCCGTCGTCTTCTCGTGACCTCCATCATCGACGTCAACGTACTTGGCCGTCGCGTTTCCTAGCTTTGGCGCAATCGCGTGTCCTGTGAGCAGAGCTTGCCCATCTCCGCTAGAGCGACTCTGCTGCTGACCATCGTGGGTTAGGGAGGCGGCACTAGGCAGCTGGGCTTTGTAGGACCCAAGGAAGAGGAATGTGAGCGCGGCGAAGAGGAGTAGGGCGAGGATGGCGAATCGGCTCCTGGGACCAGAGGTGCGTATCATGGTGCGTATATTATGGCAGCAGAAGAGAAGGAAAACGCTCAGTGGGCAGCCGTCACTAGAGTACTATAGTGCAAGAGTATATATACTGTGGTTCGATTACGAGTACGAAGCCCTGAAGCGTGTCGACATCTCTCAGGCCACGCCAAGGCATTTCTAACAACAGTCCATGTCCGAACGACCCCAGGCGAAACAGATCGCCCTTGCTGATTCACATAGTCGTTCGTTTCCGGTGCAACGTGTTGTCAGTATAATAAAAGGCGGCGACTTGAAAGCGCAAAACCGCAGAGGGCAGCAACTGGGGCGCTTTTGGCATACTGTTGCGGCCGACTCGGATACTGCCGGCGCGACATCGCTGTTATTCACTAAACTCCAAGAGCATCCAAAATTCAAAGAAGCCGAGTTTGGTTCACCTACGCCTTCCCCACACCACCACCACGACAATACAACTGCTGCAAATATGTCGGACTTCCCGCCCAAACCTGTTGATACCATTGGTGTGTACACCGACCGAGACAACATGCAATTTTGGCTGACAGCTTGACAGACTGGAGCAACGTAGGCTTCAAGATCCGTGAAGGTAAGATATATCTCTATATGCGTTCCTCCTATCAAAGTAGAAAACCACCAGATGCAACTTCTAGAATTGGACTGTTAGAGTTGTGTTGGAGCAGAAAGAGCTAGAATTGGGCATTTGGGCAAACATTTTCTTTTTCATATCTGGTGAAGTACATCCATGGTCGATTTCTAATACATCGTAGTCGCCGGACATGTAGAGTCTCACTACTCTCTCGAGACCGGAAAATGGACACAGCCGACCTTTGTTGAGGATCCGTTTCTGCGGATCCATGGTATGGCACCTGCTCTGAACTATGGCATGCAATGCTACGAGGGCATGAAGGCATTCCGTGCGCCCAATGACACTATCAACATCTTCAGGCCGAACATGAACGCCGAGCGCATGCAGCACTCAGCTTCTTACATCTCAATTCCCGATGTACCTACAGACCACTACCTCAAGTGCTGCAGTCTGGCTGTGGGAATGAATGCGGCGTATGTGCCTCCTCATGAGACTGGCGCGGCCATGTACATCCGTCCTCTGCTGTTCGGTAGCTCTGCACAATTAGGCCTGAACCCACCTCAGGAGTACACATTTGTGGTTTACTGCATTCCTACTGGAGTCTACCACGGAACAAACCCCGTCGACGCTCTCATTCTGGAGGACTTTGATCGTGCGGCGCCTGAGGGAACTGGTTCGGCGAAGATTGGCGGCAACTACGCCCCTGTTCTGCGACACAGCGAGAAGGCGTACAAGGCAGGCTACGGCATCACTCTGCACTTGGACAGCAAGACTCGCAGCGTGGTTGACGAGTTCTCCACATCGGCATTCATTGGTGTCAAGAAGGATGGTGACAAGGTCAAGCTCATTGCGTCTGGCAGCAAGAACGTCATCAAGAGTGTCACCGGAGACAGTGTGTTGAAGATTGCCGAGTCGTTCGGCTGGGAGACAGAGTCGAGAGAGGTATGGAATGAGCTACCTTCAATGCAACGACTCATCTGCTGACACAGAACAGATTCCGTATGATGAGATCAAGGAGTTCGACGAGGTGCTAGCCGCAGGAACTGCTGCAGCTTTGGTGCCCATAAAGTCGATCACCATAGGGTCGAAGAATGACAAGATTACTTTCCCCGCGGCGGAGAACGAGCCCGGCCCAGTCTGCGTCAAGCTGCTCACCACACTGCGAGGCCTTCAGCAGGGTAAGATTGAGGACAAGCAGGGCTGGCTTTACAAGGTCGAGAGGCCAGAGCAGTTTGGCAAGACCAGAGCGAACGGCGAGGCCAAGACTGTTGGACAGCTGCCTTGAACGGCTCCAAGGTTAAAGTATGCGGCCAACATGGTAGATGTACGAGATCATGAAATAGACGTAGATGACGAATCAAAACGAAGTCAACGTAAATGCCTTCTCCTTCTACACGTCCACTTAGATGTTTCAACATTATAGAAGGTGATTGGCTATGTGATTCAACACCAGCATGCTCTCGTGCATTGTCCAATGGAGTAACGTGGATGACGTAGCATTGGCCCTTCGCGCGGGCCCCACGCCCCTCGGCAGTCGGTCAAGAAGTTGCGCAAGGCAGACATTGCCTGCATAACTGCACCGAACCCCCCAAAAATATTACTACGCGCTCGACTTCCTCCAACAGAGTGCACATAGTAACAGCCAAGTCACACCAGTCTCACTCTCGCAGCGCACCTAATAGCACCATGCCCGGCGGTCTCAGCCGGCTAATGGACAAGGGCAGGCATCACTTCAACAAGACCCTGAGTCCAACCGACGATGCGTACCTTTCTTGTGAGTTCAGCATACAAGCATGGTAACCAAAGATACTAACGTAGACCAGACCATGATATAAGGTGTGAGTACACAGTGTTAGCCCCACACGCACCTACATGTCAGGCTGACGCGCCATAGTAATGCGAACGGATGTCGAGAGCATCAAGGATGACTGGCTCACAGACAATGTGCGTGTGCTCTTCCGTCTTGCCTTGCCACCGCTCCAACTAATCTGTTGTGCAGGCTATCGCATTCTGGCAAGAGTCCGTACCACTGTACAAAACATCTAGGCAGGCCTAATTGTGCCTAGATACCTCGAGCGCGAAGACCTGACAGCCTTTCCCAAGGCCTCCATCGTACTCCTCCGCCCGTCCATGAGCTTCATGCTTATGAACACACCCGAACCGCTCTCCCTCAAGGAAGCGCTTCCGAACTTCGGCACAACCACACACGTTTTCCTCCCGATAAACGACAATGCCGACGTCACATCCGCAGAAGGCGGGTCGCACTGGTCACTGCTGCTTGTCTCCGTCATCGACGGTGTGGCCTTCCACTATGACTCCATGTCTGCGTCCAACGACCGAGAAGCGCGGAGCACAACGATGAAGATGGAACAACTGCTTGGGAAGAGACTGCGGTTCATACCGATGCACGACTCGCCGCAGCAGGAGAATGGCAGCGATTGCGGTGTCTTTGTCTGTGTGCTGATGAAGCATCTTCTGCTTAAGCGGCTGCTAAGAGCAGATGCAAGCCGGAAGATTAGCATGAGTATGAAGGACGCACACATCAACGCGCGCGACGGGCGCAAGCAGATGCTGAAGGTTATTGAAGAGAGGAAGAAGGAAGGAGAGAGACGGCGATCGTAAGCCACTTGTGTCACGGCGTATCGACAGCAGCAGGTATGCTAACAGTCCTACAGACGCAGTCACTCGCCCTACAGACCACACTCGGCGCAATCCAAGAGCCCACCTCGTATCGGTGCGGAGCAGGATGAGGAGAAGCAGCAGCAGTACTGATTGTCTCCGATGATAAAGTCAAGAGTTCCACATGATCTGAGCTATTGCAATGCCTAATACCAAGACGACTCAAGACCTGCGCCAAGTAGTACGTTGCTATTAAGCTTCACTCGTTCTGGGCTTTTCTGTTCAGACGATTCGGATGGCTTGGGAACACGAGTACGACGCAGACATTATGAAACAACTATACGAATAACGTCTTTACGCATATAACTTCATGCACGACACTTCAGTAGAGCGAGCATCAGCGCGGAGTAGTAGGAATGATCAATTGTGATTGTTGAGAGACTTAAGAGATAAACAATCAATAATTAAGAAAGAGAGATCAAATTCTTCTATAGATCTATTAGTTTAACCTAATTGTTTATAT
>SATU01000595.1:0-17832 GCA_004335285.1 Ascochyta fabae | reverse complement strand
TCTAAATTATAAGAAGATTAGTATAAGTAGAAGTAAAGCAGAGCTATAGTATATTATAACCTATAGATAACCTTTACTAGAACTCTATTCTTCTACTACCATAGCTTATACTTAGGCTTAGACGTTAAGTTGTAGCTACTTAAGTCTATAGCTTATATCTATAACCTATTTCTTTAAAGGAATTAGCAATTGCATGTAGTAGGGAGAAAAGACCTACGTAGTCTACTTTTTAGCTTAGACAGATCCTCTGTTGCTATACCTACAATATATAGAAGTATAAGGTTAGAGTAAATAGAGTTAGGGTTGTTATAAGAAGTAGTACTAGAGGTTTGTTTTCTAGTTACAGCTATTGTGTATAGTAATAGGCTATTTTACTCTTACATAATTCTTTAAGCCTTCTATAGTAGCGCTTACGTAGCAGCGCTGTGTGGTTTAAATAGCTTAAGCAGAGTACGCTGGCGCATAGGTATCTGCGCTAGCGCTGTTGCCCCCTTACTCTCCTTGTTACTACCTAACCCTTCGTCGTCGCTGTCTGCTATCTCAGTAACTAGAGTAGAGGCAGGCCTAGACAAACCCTGTAACGCAGTCTCTTTAATGTACAGCATCTCCTTCTCACTAATAGAGCCACCTGAAAGGCCATCTGCACTAAGCTACACCTCTAGCGCTTAGCTTGCCTTGTACGCGACTAGGTTGACTCTACTTACTAGACCTAGCCAGATGTGCTAATAGGGGACGCGAATGTCGTTCTCCACCCACAAGTTGGTAATGATGTTGTGCAGCATAAGGCAGAGCATACCCCACCCAAGGCAGTTAGCCACCTCGTACCAACGCAGAGCCTAGTGCAGACGCCTCTTAAATTGCTGCCTATGCTTCGCATCAGGCGCTGTAGAGACAGAGGATAGCATATTATTAATTACTTCTAAGCTAACCTTGCCCTTACCACCTCAACCCTTCCTAGAGCTCTCTGCTAGTCTAGCGTTCTCCTTTCTGCGAATCTCTTCTATCTTGTCTGTGTACGTCTTGCTAAGAAAGGCCATAGCCTAGCAGTACTTAATGTGTATAACGTCCAACGCTTGCTTATAGCGCTCGCACAGGGTCTAGGCTGCTGTTAGCGCGTTTGTAGTCAAGGCATAACACAGTCGCTCTACTACTAGCAAGGGCTAGGAATAAGTGCAGAGAGCAGATGACAAGCTAGGCACATAGTAGGCGGTGCTAATAACATCCTGCCTAAATGGCGTTCCCTGTGCTCGCCAGTCACGCAGGAAAGCAGCAGCTGAGTCTTAAGAAGAAGAATTGCTAACAGAGCGCGCCTTCTCTATTATAGTCGCAGCTAGGACGTAGGGGGCTGCCACGCTGTTGAACAGGTTAACATCCTTGTCTACTGTCTGCTTAAGGAGCCACAACACATACGCTTTGTTAGCTGGCTTAATAGACTTGTATGCGCTGTGCTCTCTCTACAGAGCCTCTTGCAGCAGTGCTGCCAGTCCTGCGCCTAGCCTCTGTTTTGCCTGTGCCCTCTTGCGCTTCTGTGCACAAGCTCGCTCCACACAACAATTGTTGTTAGTAACAGAGGTGATTACAGCGAGCCCGTTGGCTATTAGTGGCGCAGTTAGCTGTAGTGTTGCTGCTAGCTCTAAGTTTTAGCTTAGGTCTGCCTGCTGCAGCAGCGACAACAGCGCTTTAGCAGGCGTAGCAGCTGTATTGCTACATAACCGCTTTAAGAGTATAGGCAGCAGTGTAGTTTCGCTGGTAGCAGCTCGCTTACTAAGCAGCAGTGACAGTAATCCCAGCAGTTTCTAGGCGGAAGGCAGAGGAGATGCAGCAAGAGAGCTGTAGGGGGGAGACGCGTTGCCAGCGCAGGCCTGCGCAGCCAAGACTAGCTATTGCCACATGCTAACAGGCAGAGCATCGTCGCCAACAGATTGCCAGATAAGCCAGATAGCTGCTATAAGCGAGTGCGCAACAAAAACAGGCCTACACACACTAAGCTCATCTAGAAGCAGCTAGCTAGCGCTGTAGGGAGATGAGCTCCTGCTGCTACGCTGCAACAATTAAAGCTAGCAAAGGAACAGCCTCTTGTAATCCTCATTTAGCAGCTGGTACAGGTAGTAGGCAGCAATGTCGCTATCGCACAAGGCAGGAAAGCTGTAAGGTCTGCTATTAAACACGCGAGCTGCGTCCTCTAGTGCCAACACCCACAACAGATCACAGGAGGGCGAAGCTGACAACATGGTTAATAGTAAAAGCAGAGTAAAACGCGTGCTAGGAAGAAGAGCAACAGTAAGCAAGTAGTTAAGGTAGTGTTAAAGTGGAGAGCAGCGTTAGGAGCTAGGAGTTAGGTCTAAGCCTAGACGCAAGTTGGTTTATTCGCACTAGTCCAATAGCGCTACATGTTAACCTAACGTTACAACATCACACTACATGCGCACCTTAGGCACGGTAGGTTCAAGGTAAGGCACAGTAAGTCAGAGGAGAACAGAATGAATTAAGCCTAAAGAGCTATCTGTCTAGCATGCTAGCACTAAACCACATCCATGCTTTGCAGAGCTAGGTGCCACCAACCTACACTAAGTTTAAGTCCATGAAGATCTTACAGAAGGTGCCTTGGAGCGTGTCCAACCTGTACTCAGCGTCAAAGTTAACCAGGCTCTAGTTGTAGATCTCAACGCCCTTGTACTGGACACCATTCTTCATGTGTGTAGCTGGATCAAACGCGCGGCTGCCCTGCGTGTTAGCCGCAATAGTAAAGAGGCAGATAACAGGGGAGTTGTTAGTGTTGCACGCTACGTTGTCCTTGTTGTTAAGCTCAAGCCTAGCCAGCACAATGTGCGGATTCTCGCAAGGGTTATTGTCGCAGCAGTTGTAGTCAACCAAGATAGGATACGTAGGGTTGGCGGTCATGAAGGCCTAAAGCTTAGCAAAGGGCAGAATGGAGGGTGCGCGCGTGCTAGGGTAGAAGAAGATGTAGCCAACGCTAACAGTGTTATTGCTAAACTTGTGTATGTTGTAGCCATCGCCCTTCGCGCAGAGACTATCGCCGTTGTGCTTGCAGAGGGTAAAGCCATTACTGCCTTAGTTGCGCAGCTTAGCTTTAGTAGGCATTGTAAACTAGGCCTGCTTGTTTGTGTTAGTTTATTCCTAGTCTCAACGATGCAAGCAAAAGCTAAAGAGAGACAAATTAATACGTACACAGGACGCAGCAGCAGAGGACATAGTAGTAGTAGTGATAATGGTAGTAGTAATGGTGGTGGTAGTGATGGTAGTGATGATCGTGATGTTGGTGATGTTGGTAATAGAGAGGAGAGAAAAGCTTTAGGGAGTTGAGTAGCACTCTTATATACATCCCTAGCCGCTCGCTCACCGCTCTGGCTGCCTAGCAATAAGCGGGCGTAGTAGGGCAGGCAGCAAACGCCTTGTTACTCACCTTACGCTGCGTCACTCACCCCGCGCTGTAAGACAGGTTAGATCAACAGCAAGCACAGCGTTAAGACCTTAGGCAGCAACTTCACATTTACTTAGCAACGTTACAGTTACATAGCAGATTCACGTTTACGCAGTGTAGCAACCCGCTTCTTCACATATCTAAGTGCTAGCAGCTAGCGGCTGAGCCGCAGCCAATAGAACCAGTCTTAGTAACAGTGATAGTAAGTTTAAGAGACTTGCGCTGCGTAGCGGTAACGTTGCGGCCACGCATAGGTAATAGCGCTACTAAAGACAAAGTAAGATTGCCTTTATCCTATAGCCCTTCCTCTGCGTCGCTCTGCTTCTCTACCACCACCTGCTTACTTTAATATCAACTACAACTTCTCTCAACATAACTAACAACACTATCCGCTTCCACTTCTACGCTTTCTAGGACGAGGCTGGCTAGAGGCACTATCAGAAGGTCTTTATTGAGGCTAACACCCTACCAAGCCCCAACTCCAATCCAGATGCAACGCCGCCGCTAGTAACCACCAACATTATCTTAATACTAAACCACCTAGTAAGACTTCTTCTAGTGCAGCTTCTATTGCTCTCTACTTCTTCGTGCTAACTATGTGTAAGTTTTGCTAGGCATTCAACCAACTTCCTGTGGTCCGCGACGAAGGCGAAAGCGACAACGTTGTTTAAGACATAGCTAGAAAACGCTACAACATTACGCTAATTCAACCTGCACTTCTTAAGGACATGCTTGTTAACCTTGTGGTTCTCTTTGCGTACATTAAGTAAGATAGAGCTTGCAACTACTACACAGCAGCTTTACTAACTCCCCTACAGATCTACTGTTTCGCTGCCTAACCAAGAGTGCGGGGAAAGACATCTATTGGCGTTAGAACAGCGTGTTGCTTCGCGAGGGTTCTACAGTATTAAGTACAACAACTGCCTTAGGTGCGCCTTGGACATAGGTTGCTAGAACCTGCCTGCAGGGTTTAATAAGTCGTCTGCAGTAGAGTAGTAAGGTAAGGTAGCGTTCACTACTAGCTACACGTATACTAGATAAGAATAGAAACCATAGAACCCCTACGCTTCTCTCTCTGCTATCCTTCTTGCCTGCGCGTGTGCTTGTAGCAGAATAGCGTGGCTTAAACAGCTACTACCATGGCATTGCTAAAATACTCTCCCTACACGCAACAGTGGTACTGCTTCTTAAGCTACTAGGCGTACTCCTTCAGCCTGTCACTAAACGCTCCCTTGTAGCTGCATTACCTAACAATCCAACAAGCCCCTACCTTGTCATCTACTACCACTTAGGCTATTGGTACTACTGTATTAGGCTACTAGCACGCCTTGTTGATGTCCTCGCCAGTTGCGCAGAATGCCTAGCTTACCTAGCAACGCCAACAGGTGTGGCTTCCGCCTTAATCAAACATGCCTTATTAAAATTAGTCCATCTCCACGCCTGTCAGTCTAGGGAACGCGGTGCACTGCATCACGTAGTGGTCCTGCTACGTGCTGGTAGCAACTCCCTTAATGTTAACTATCCAGCACACTACACAGCTATGGCGGATGTCATTGTAGATAGCTTACACCTGCTGCTACTGCGCGCTTGCCTCCCACTGTGCATTGTGCTATCTACGCGCTCCCTCGCCGCACTAGTTACAGCCAGCTAAGTTAATGCTGTTGCACTTAACCCGCTTGCTGTCTAGGTAGCTGCTTATTATGCCGCGTCAACACCCGCTACTAATCAGAAACGTGCCTATAGCCTGTACATTAAGGTTGTCACTCTTCTACTTTATTGTTCGCTCTGCCTCCCTGCGCTCTACTAGCACTACTAAATCTACGCGCTTGCTAGCCTGGCTGCCCTATCTACTCTCCTGCGCATAATTGATCATGCTCCACAGCATCCCTACATGCAATATAAACACAACTCTAGGGAAGTTAACACCTATACCTAGCGTAGACGTAGCTACAATCAGCCCTCTACGTTAGAGCCACTACTGCAACTGCTCTACTTAGTTAATGTTGCTAGCGTAGTACTACCCACATGCTATTACCCTAGCTAGCTCCTTACACTGCTGCTTACTATAGCAGTACACCACGCCCTTCTCTCCTTGGTTAAGCAGCTGTTGCTGCTATCGCCAGCACATTGCTAGCGCTGTCTCCTGCGCCTCCCTACGCTTGCACCACAACACGTAGTAGCAGGTGTCTAGCTGCACAGTGCTAGCGCAGATGTACGTTGCGTATAGGAGAAGCATGCATAACACTAGCTCACTCTCTATAATAGGCAGGAGGGTTGCTGTAAGCAGGATAATTAGGCATAGCAGCAACTAAAGATTCCTTAGTAGCGCAAGCTTTAGCCGCTAGTCGCTTAATGTAATAACAAGGTAGCACTTATCTACTACTACCCAGCGCAGCAACCCTTGGCTGCTAAGTAGACTCGCATACCCTATAAAGTTGCTATCGCTTATAGTGTCTCCTGCAGCATCAGCGCTAACTACAACTAGGGGCGCGTGTCTACTCTTGCTAGGCTTCTACTCTACGCAGTCAATCCCACGCGCTCGTGTGCAGCTAACTAGGGTCTTAATAAGCGCTTAGTACAGCACTACAACAACAGTTACTCCAGCATCTTCTTCTATGCAAGCTAGCACGCTGAACAGCAGGCTCTTGCCCCTGCCTATAGGCAGCACAACTACAAGTGGCGTCTAGCCGTCCACAATGGCGTGCATCGCCAGCTCCTGCTTAGCTGATTAAAATCCAACCTCCTGCTGTCCTAGTACCTATTGCATAGCTGCGCGGAGAGCCTTCTCTCTCTTGCAGCTCTGCAGCATAGCAGGATCGCTGCGCAGCTCCCTTGCGCCTTTGTCCTTGCTGTCTTGCGCTCGCTTTTGTGCCTCCTTGCTCCATTCTGGGTTGCCTGCCTGCGCAGCCTGCCGCCCTGCTGCCAGCTTTCTATTAAGACTAAGAAAGTGATGCTACATAGCGCTTAGTAGCTGAAACGCTTTAATTAAGTGCACGCTAAGGTGCTTCACTACGTCTATCAGCACGCTGTAGCTGCCTACGCTAATTGCTGTTGTCCTGGTGTTCTGCAGCTCCAGCACATCTTCCCTACTATTGTTGTCCACCTTGGCCTTGTCTACCTCTCTAACCTTGTCTTAGTAGCCTTTGCCAAACGCATCGCCCACTACTACACAACCAATGCTAATAGCGGTGTGCCTATAGCCAAGCGTATACAGTGATACCCTAAGCCTTACACCTATCTCCTGCGTCAGCGCCTGCGTAAGCTAATCTGTCCCCTACAGCCCTGCTTTGTTGGCCTACACGTAGTTGCTGAAGTGGCCGCCTAGCACCTGCACAGTAAGATACTTAGAGAACAGCTGCAGGTACGCTAGGTACAGAACCATTACCTAACCTAGCTGCAGCAGGAGGAAGCGTAGCACTACCTTAGACTTGTCCTACTGCAATTGCAACTTGTAGTAGCAGACAACTGTTATTACCTGCTCATCTATAACAAAGATATTGCAGTCCTGCAGCAGCCTATTGCAGTGCCGCATTGTCATAATCTCTAAGCCACAGCCTAGCTGCCCTGACGTTATGTGCATACAGAGCAGCAGTAGCGTTAAGAAACAATCTACACAACGCAAGTACCACTTCACCTGCTTTGCGTTCTACTGCTTATTCTAGTGCTGCAGCTAGCGGCCCTGCGTTGTCTGTTCAGCCTGCTTTAGCATCTACGCTAGCTTATCTCTAAGCCTGTTGTCGCAGTGCTGCACGAAGGACGCGCCTCGCTGCTTAAACAACACATTGTCCACAAGCTTCTCTAGCTTAACAGCAAATCAATCTTCTGCTCTTGCTACCTAGAGCAGGTCTACCTACAGCATCTGCTCTGCCTCTGCTACTAGGTCCTGCGCCATCTGGCAGAATCGGTCAAGGTAGATTAGTTGGCCATGGAGGTAGAAGACTTTCTTGTTGCTTAACCAGTACACGCTGCCTAAGTTGCCCATAGCTAGAGCGACGGACTTGCTGTAGGCTAGCAGGCTAAGCGCCTCGCTTATAGGGCTGTATGAGCCGTTAGCCAGATACTTCTCCCTGTACGCTAGAAAGCGCATTCAGTCCGCCTTAGTCTGCTCTTAGCAGCGTGCAGATAGTAGCAGCTTCTCTACACTAAGCACTCGCATACAGTAGACTACGCCTACTAGCATGTAGGAGTAGTTTTTCGCTGTCCGCAAGCAGTTCAACTTGCCATTAATGCCTAGTACAGTGAGAAAATGAACAAGCCCGCTGCTAAATAGCTGGTCTCCTATTAGCGTAAAGAAGAACGACGTAAGCAGGTCTAGCAACAAGTTGAGCTGGGTGTCGCGCAGCGCTTTGTTATTGTCGCTAGCGTTACAACCTAGGGTTGACCACAGCTCTACAGCTAGCTTTTGCTGCTCATCTAACTAGCAAAATAACTCTATTGCGTCCTTAATTTAATTCTTCTGTGCTTTGGCTCTGCTCTTCTTGTTTGCAGGTGAGCTGTTGCTACTGTCATTCTCATTGTCATCCTCTTCTTCTTCTTCTTCCTCTTCTTTCTCCTCTTCTTCCTTGTTGCTGCCCTCGCCATCTCTGCCTAGGCAAGCTAACTGAACCTCTGCGTTGGCTACAAAGCGCAGCACGTAGCAGACAAACTTCACTATGTAGCCAGCGTAGCAAGCCTGGCTCTCTAGGTTCTGCAGCCAAGCTATAGGCCGCTAATTGATCTCTTGTTGCTTTGCGCTCCTTAGCCACCGCCTTGTTTCGTGTGCAAGGGTAGGCAACCCCTTTACGCTTCTCTCTACTAACAGCTTAGTTAACTTTGCTGCCTTCTGCAGCTTCGCTTCATCGCAATCAGGCAGCTAGGCCTAGTAGGCGAGGCGCACAAGGTTGCAGTCCGCAAAGTGCTCTAGCCACCCAGTCTGCTTAAACTAGCCTGTCTTGTCTGTCTTTGCAACGTAAGCATCTATAACCTGCTTACGCTTCCTGTACTTGTTAAGCGTCACGTCCTACGCTGCCAACTGACCCTTTACTACTTCAGCTACCTTGCTGCTTATTAGTGGCGCGCGATCGCTGTTCTGCGCTTAGACCTTAAAGTACTGCTACAACCCTGCAGTTCAAAAGAATGTCTGCACTAGTATCCTCTAGTACTGGTTGCGCTAATCCTTCTTCTATAGCAGGCTATGCTTGTCCTTGCAATGCATACGCAGTTTATTAATATTAATAGTGATGAAGCTGCAGTTTCCTTCACCGCACTAAAAGCCAGCTAGCGGCGCTCTAAGCTCTGCTATTGGTTAGGATGGTGGGCAGGGCAGAACAATATCCTTTGGCTGTGTAATTGCCTAGTCCTAGAAGCTCTGCACTATCTTGCAACGCAGCTTCTTTAGTGCATAGTGGTGTTTGCGTAGGTGCGCGTCTAGGTTCTGCACTGCTATAGCGTGTTGTTTGCAGACAATCACGCTGTGCTAAGTAAGGTAGCAGATCTAATCCCTAATCGCATTGTGTGAGGATAGTGTGTTATAGGCGGGCCTGTTATCTGCTATAGTTAGGGGATGTGTGTTTGCTGCAGCGAGCGCTTGCGCGCGCTAAACAAGCTCTATTAATAATAAACGCAACCACCCTAAAGCCGCAACGTACAACACGCGCGCAAGGTCTACATAGCATGCAAAAAGTAGGCAGAAGGATTGCGCTAGCAATAGAGAGTTAGAGGCCAGTGTTAGAAGGAGGGAAAGTAGATACGCAGATAGGTAAATTAGTTAAACAAATTAGGGGGGTTGGGTTTCCTATTTAGGGGGGAGAAACCCTAACGCTACGCCTATCCTAGCGCGATTCGTGCCGCGATTCGCGGCATCCTCTTGGTTAGGGCTCTCTAACCACATCCCCTACTTGTAACTAACTAACTAACAAACTAACAAACTAACAAACTAAACTTCTTTAACACTTAACTTGCCTACTGTCTACTCTTTTTCTTCTCTTCTACTTGCTTACTTGTTTACACCTCCTTACTTGTTTACACCTCTTTACTTGTTTACTTATCCTTTTCTTTCTCTGCTTTAACCTCTCTGTATCTATTCTATTTATCTTTAACTACTCTGTTACTTCCTTTCTCTCCTCTTTTTTTTAAATGTTAAACCTTAACCCTGTCTTTTCTTTAAAACCCTAACTCTGTCTTTTCTTTAAAACTCTAACCCTGTTGTTCTTTTCAAACCCTAATCCTATCTCTACTTAAGAAAACTCTAACCCTACTCTGATTTTAAAACTCTAACTCTTCTTTTCTTTCTTTTTTCCAACAATACTCTTTACTTTCTTCTCTTTAAAACACTTTATCTATTTTTCTTTTTATCTTTCTCTTTCTTTTTATACCTATTCTTTTTTTCCTTTCTTTTAATATAACCTTTCTTTTTTTTATCTTGCTTGTTCTCTTATTCTCTCTGTATTCTTTTAAAACTACTCTTCTACTCTTAACACCTATTCTCTAATCCTTGCTACTTTTCTCTATCCTTTCTACTTACCTTATCCTTTTCTTTTCTTATTCTACTACTCTTAACTCTTCTCTATTCTTTAATAATTCTTCTTTAAACTATCACTGTTTCTTTTACTTTTTACCTTCGTCTCTCCTTTCTAATACTTTAAATTCTACTTTTCCACTTTTTTTTCAAACTCTTACTCTCTTCTCACATTAAAACCCTAACTAAGTACTATTACTTTCTTATCTCTTAATTATCTTTTATACTATTTTTTTATTATTTCTATCTTCTCCTACTTATAAACAACTCTTAACTCTATTCCTTTATACTTAACTACTACTATGCTTTTTTGCTTCTTTGTTTTCTTTTTCCTTACTACTATTACTACGCTACTGTCTTTTTCACTCTCTTCTATTCTGCTCTGTAGTCTTAACTACCTCCCCTCCTTCACTCTCTTCTATTCTGCTCTGTAGTCTTAACTACCTCCCCTCCTTTACTCTCTTCTGTTCTGCTCTGTAGTCTTAACTACCTCCTCTCCTTTACTCTTAACCGCTCTGCTCTAGGGGCATATCTACGGGCCTCCTGCCTGCCCCTTCTCTTGTCTCTACTGCTCTCTGCGCTCTAGCGCTTCTTATCTTTGCTCTGCACCACCTTGCCCTGCTTTGTCGCTCTTGTTAATGATTATCTTGCCCTAAATACTAGTAACCCTAACCCTAACTTGCGTCTAGTCCAGAACCTAACTCCTACTCTAACTACCCCTCTAATATCTGCTTAGCTTCTACCCTTACTGTATGTGCTTCTTATTAGCTCTTCTTACTTTCTTCTGCTGTTTGTTGCCCCTATTCATTGTCTGCTTGCCCTAAATACTAGTAACCCTAACTCTAACTTGCATCTGCCCCTCTTACCTAACTCTGCACCTGCTTCTTTGCTCTTGTCTAACACCTTACAGGCCTTCTATCTACCCTCTTCCTCTTTTATTAACCCTTGCACTCCCTTACGGCTTAATGTTGTAATCTCTACTGTTAACAGCTAATCTTCTTAGGCTTGCAGCCTCTTTTACCTGCTTTTTACACTCTATTATAGTTTACGCGCCTCTTTTTCTCCTACTGCGCTTTTTCTTACACTCTTAAGCGAGCCTACGTTACACTCTTAATAGGGTCTAGAGCCTGTCTACAGTCTTCTACTTACGCTCTGCTGCTACAACGAACCCTAACCCTACTCTAACTTGCGTACTAGCCTAGACCTAACTCTACTATTTTTTTATTTTTATATTTTTTTTTCTGCCTTAACACCAACCTGCTTACTGCTATCTTATAGCTAAAACGTCTATTCTGTCTTCTTTTTCCGCACGTCTGCACTGTTTATGTTACTGTTTATTAATTTTAACTTCTCTAACTCTTGCGTAATGCGCACACGCAACTTAGCTAAGCATCTCTAAGATACGCAACCTTAACTTAACCTTAACGCTAACGCTAGTCTATCTCTACTACCTGCGCACTGTTGTACTACTGTATAAACAACGCTACTCTAATTGCTACTACAATTGCGTTGCTAAAAAATTCGCTCTAAACCTGCTTTCTATACTGCTTATCTATCTCTATATCTGCCTCTACTGCCTCTTCGCTCTCGTGTAACATCTAACAGGCCTACTGCCTACCTACTCCCTCTTCTTTACTCTGCTTACCTACTACTCTCTTCTAGTTCCGCTCTGTAGTCTTAACTACCTCTCCTCCTTTACTCTTAAACGCTCTGCTCTAGGGGGTATATCTACAGGCCTACCCACCTACCTCTTCTTCTATTAGCACTAACTGCAAAGTGTATATTGCTCTAGTTCTACATAGTTGCTGTGCTAAGTCTGTATTAGCTAGACATTAAACCTTAATTTAATATTAATCCTATTCTACCTCTACATACGCCTTACAGTTCTCTGTAATAAACAACGCTATCTAAACTACAACTACTATTGCGTTGCTAAACAACTTGCGCTTGTCCTATACTCTAACAGTGTGTTGCTTGCCTAGCTACGCTGTATACGCCTTCTAATCCCCTCCTATCTCTCTACTGTACCTACACTGTTAGATAATCTCTACCCTCTTCTCTACCTGCCCTGCTGCTCTTGCCAACAGCACTACCACGTTTGGCTATTAACACCTCGCCTCCTTGTCCTCCCCTGTCGCGCAGTACTTCTAACTAACTCAGCACCTCTAGCAGTTGTTTTTAACTGTCTCGTTCCTGCTCGCGCCTCTTGCCTAGGTTATTGCTATCTAGAAGTTGTCTAGCTCTCTCCCTATTACGCTCTAGTGCGCTGCGCACTGCATTATCCTATGCTAACACTACGCCTTACTGCCTACCTTGTCTATTATGCAGCACGCTACGCACCTAGCCTACAGCTTGTTAAACAGCTGCTCTACCTGCCTCTATTTGTGCCTGTGCCTCTACTACTTGTCTAGCTACAGCTAGACCCCGTCTCTGCACTAGTTGCAGCTAGCCGCTTCCTCTAAGTTGCTGCAGCTCACCCTAATCCAGTCTATGTACCAACTTATTAGCAGCTGCTAACAGCTGCTGCTAATAATAAAAAGCCCTATCGCTAACACGTTAATATTGTCTAGCTGTACAGCTAGCGTCTACTCTACCTCGCTGTGCCTTACTAGTATTACTAAATCTACTACTTTGCCTGCTCTCCTGCCTTGCCTGCTCTCCTGCGCGTAGTTAATTATACTCTACAGCATGCCTACATGCAAGATGTACACAATCCCTAAGTAGTCTACGCTAGTGCCTAGCGTAGACGTTGCTACTATTAGCCTACCCTCTTGCTCCTACCTCTCTAGCTTCTCTGCTTTTTCCTCGTCCTTAACACCTGCGTGATAAAATGCACAGCTAAGCGTAGCTGCTATGTCCTTGCACAGCGTCTTGCTCTAGCAGTACATAACCCCCTTCAGCCTAAGCTCCCGCAGCTGTGCCTAACGCTGCAAGCTAATTATTATAGCTATCTCTTTCTTCTGCTCTAGCTTACACTACAAGACAAAGTAGCGCGTGTTTAGCTGCATAGTGCTTGCCTATATGTACGTTGCGTTGTGTATAAGCATGCTTAACTCTAGCACATGCTCCTACACTAGTGGCAACGTCGCTGTTATAAGCATAATTAGGCAGCTAAGCAGCTGCAAGTTCTTTAGCAGCGCTAGCTTCAGCCGCTAGCTGTGTGCTAAGAAGACAAGATAACACTTATCTACTACTACCTGTCACAGCAGCCCCTTCTAAAGCAGCAACCCTGTGTACACTAAGAAGTTACTTATACTAAAAATGTCACCTGCGTAATCTGCGCTAACTACAACAACAGATGCTAGGTTGTTCTTACTATGCTTCTACTCTATGCACTCTACGCTGCTACTCTAAATGCGTTCTACTAGATTGTTAATTAGCGCCTAGTACAGTACAACAACAACAGTAACCCCTGTCTGCTCTACAACTGCTAGCACTGTAAACAGCAGACTCTTGCCGCCTCCTGTTAGGAGCACAACAACTAGCAGGTTCTATCTATTAAGAACAGCATGCATTGCCTGCTCCTGCTCTACTAAGCGGAATCCTACCTCCTGCGTGCCTAGCACCTGCTACAGCGCTGTACAGATCTTGTCTTTGCGTAGGTCTTCTACCCTCACCTCCTTGTCCTGCGGCAGCAGTGCTAGCCTAGACATGCTTGTCTACATTAGCCTTTTCCTCTACGTGCTGCTTGCAACAGCTATTCAACGTACCTTGTCTATGCTATCAACCCCTAAGAACTTGTGCTACGCTGCGCTAAGTAGCCAGAATGCGTTAATTAAGCGCACGCTAAGATACTAGATAATGTCTATTAGCACACTGTAATTGCCTACGCCTATTGCAGTTATGCGTAAGTTCTAAAGCTTAATAATATCCTTGCTATTGTCTTCTACTTCTGTCTTGTCTACTTCGCCAACGTTGTCCTAGTAGCCCTTGCTAAACAACTCTCTAACGTAGACTTAGCTAATCCCTACAGCAGTATGCTAGTAGTTAAGCATGTGCAGCGTAACACCTAGTCTCTTCTATGTTTCTTGCTTAAGAACTCTTGTTAGTTAATCTGTGTTCTACGCGCTCTGTGCATTGTGCTAGATGTAGTTGCTGTAGCTACTGCCAAGCACCTGCAGCGTTAGATACTCGCAGAATAGCTGTATATACGCTAAGTAGAGCGCTATAATCTGCCTAAGCTGCAGTAGCAAGAAGCGTAGCACAATCTTCAGCTTATCCTACTGCAACTGCAACTTATAATAGTAGACTACTGTTATAACCTGTCTATTAGTAACAAAGATATTGCAATCCTATAGCATGCTGTTGTAGTGTTAAATTGTTGTAATCTCTAACCCCCTTCCTAGCTGCCCTAACATAACGTGCACGCTGCACAGTAGCAGCTCTAAGAAGCAGTCTATCTGCCTTATGTACTGCTGTACTGCCTTAACGCTCTACTGCCTGTCAGCGCGCTTTAGTCGCAGACCGCTGTCTATAGTCCTTGCCCTTGTTAGCATCTAAGCAAGCCCGTTCTCTAGCTTGTTGCTTAGTACGTTAACAAAAGACGCGCCCCGCTTTATGAACATAACGTTGTTAACAACCTGCTTAAGATTAATTGCAAAGCGCTCTTCTTTGTTGTCTACCTAGCACAGCTCCTACAGCATCTTAGATGTCTTGCTTACTAAGTCCTGCGCTATCTTGCAGAAGCAGCTAACCTCAATCTACTAACCTGTTAGATAGAATATCTGCTTGTCTGCTAGATACTTGTGCTACATCTTAATAAAGCGATTACAGTTCTACTCTGTCTGCGTGCTGTGCTGCCTGCCTAGGAGCAGCTTTTTAGCTCTAATTACTCGCACGCAGTACACTATGCCTACTAGCATGTACAAATAGTGCTTTGTGGTCTGTAAGCAGCCTGTGTCTAGGTTAATGCCAAGCACAGCAAGAAACTGCATTAAGCTAGTAGACAGCGTCTTAGGGTAATACTTTGTAAAGATAAACAAGCTAATAGACTTAAGAAGTGCGTCTATCTGCGTTACTTGCTTGCTGCTGTTAAGCGCATCTTACAGCCTAATTGCACACAACTTCTATTTAACTATCTATGTAAACAACTCGCGCGCGTTCTTTATCTTGTCTTGCAATACCTTTGCGCGTGTTAGTGTCTATCTGCGTGATCTGCAGGGAGGCTATAAGGCGTTGCTCTTATCTTTGCTTTCTTTGCTATCTTCGCCCTCTTTGCTGTCCTCCTTGCTGCTTGCTATCTCTTTACTGTTGTAGTTAAATTGTCCCTCTCTTACGCAGATAATCTGCTGCTCTTTGTTAGCCAGCACCTGTAAATAGAAGCAGACAAACTTCACTATGTAGCTTATATACTAAGCCTAACTCTCTAGGTTCTACAGTTGTGCTAGCAGCTAGGTGTTAGCCTTGCTTAGTTTTGCACTGCGTAACTAGCGCCTTAGCTTATGCAGAAGCGTAGCTAGTCCCCTAACACTTCTCTTAACTAGTTGCTTAGTTAGCTTAGTAGTAAGCTTTATCTTGTCTTTACCGCAATTGGGCACGCAGGCTTAGTAGACGAGATGCTTAAGATTTCAGCCCTTAAAGAACGCCAACTATCCTATGTACTTAAACCAGCCTGTCTTGTCAGTCTTTGCTGCTGCTTCTAGTATCTGCAGCTCTTCTTAGATTTGTTGTTGTGTTAAGCTGTACGCGGCCAGCTCTTCCTAAACAGCAACTTCAACGTTAGCGTTTTTAGGATTCCTAGCATTATTAATTTTAACAACAAAGTATTTCTACATCCCTGCTATATAGAAAAAACTCTGAACTTTAACAGCCTTATAGAGCGAGCTTTTCTCTCCTGTCTAAGCTTGCTAGTAATCTTTTTTGCAGTGCTAGCAGAATGTATCCTTGTTAGTGCTAATGTGGTTATATGTCCTGCACTGCAGCGCGTCTACCAGCGCCCCAAGCTCTTAAACTAGCGATGCCAGCTGCTCTAGAAGTTCAATTATACTTAGGTTAACAGTAGAAAATTGCGAGAAGTAGTCTACTACCTGTTGTCGCAGTGCAATAGGGGTACTATGCTGCTTACATAAGTAACAATGCCTTTAGATTTAGATAGAGTATTTAATGTAAGCTCTACTTATTTTATATACGCTTTGTGTACCATTTACATCCACACCTAAAGTTGCCATACTATCTCAGCACCCTTAACTCCTAATACAACCAATTTCTTACATAACTATCTTAATACTTCCTTATCTCCTATCCTGCAGTACTCTTCTTCGCCCTCTTCTTTAATTGTAGTTAAGAGATCTTGCGCGTATCTCGTGTCGCTACATTAGAATAGACTAATAACAGTATTATACACTAAGCCTCTGTACTAACACCTTTTTAATAACTATAGCTGCCAATGTCTATTACTTAATTTTGCCTATCTGTTGCAGAACTCTTAAGGAGCGCTATATCTTGCGCAACTGCCCTGCGTTTGAATCCTCTCTGCAAAGATCGCTTTGCCTATACAGATAGATTGCTGCCTCGCTCTACCCTGCCTACACTTACCTAAACTATAATTGATTTTAGAACCTTGCAGTCTACGCCTTGCACAAAATCTACATTTACTAACCTACTAATCTAATGTGTTTTGCCAGCCTTGCACTTCAGCGTCGTCGTCCCAGCCTTGCTTAAATAGAGATAAGAAGTCGTTAATCTAGCAAGGATTTTATGCTGTTAAGGACCTCAACTTCCTAAAGTCGAAAGCAGATGTAAGCATCTTAAACACAAATAGTAATCTCAAAACCCTGTTACTGTAGAAATTAACAAATTGCTTAAACTAGAAAGCTACTAGGTTTTGTGCTATAAAATCCACACTGTTTTTGTTGCGCAGTTGTTCTAATAGATATTTTCTAAGCACTTAATTGTTATAGGCGCAAAGCGCTGCAATTGTCCTCTTTACTACAAGTTTATTCTAACATTCGCTATCCCTATACAGGGATAAGTCTAAAAGATTTTGCTAGTGCCTTTTCTTATTGTTACACTCTGCTTCATGCAGCCTTATCCTAGCAATAACGTCCCTGCATAGGCAGTTGGTTATAAAGCATAGACTGCAAGCTCTAATACTATTTACAAGCCTTAGTAGCTTCAGCTCTTAAAGCTAGTTGAAGATCTTTCAAGCTTTCTCAGAGCCAATCTGTTAACTGCAGTGTTCTAGATTGTAATCTAGTTCTAGTTCCCTAGTGCTTACGTAACACAGCTAACAGCTAACGTTCCTCCACCGCACAAATGCTTAATTAATAGTAAATAAGTAGTAGTAAGACTTAAAGTCGCTGTTTACTTTTGCTTCTTCGCTACAGATGTGCGCAGAGATTATTTTCCTCTCCTAAATTATACTGTTACGCTTAAAAGGAGTAGGGCAACCAAAGATAGGCATGGACCTAGGCCAAAAGAACTTCAGAGCAGTGCTGCAGAAGGCAACCTTAGTAGCCGTAGCCTAAGGGCAATTGTTAACCTTGTGCTCCTTGCGCTTAGGAAATGTAGGCCTATCTTGCAAGGGCGGGCATTCTATACGTTCTAGAGGATTAACAGTGCAGCGCTATTTTAGAGGTCTACAATTAACAGATAATAATACCCCTTGTCTTTAAGTTCGCTCTATCTTAGTAAGGAGATTGCAATTAGTAGGCTACAGCTACAAGAATTTGTGCTACTTATTTAATGCCTATTTGTAAACACGTAGGAGCGCAGGCTGTAATAAGTCTAGGAACGCACTATCTATTCTGTAAGTTGTGCCTCTTTGCAACAGCTAATGCCTACTCTGCTATAAAAAAGCTATATTAATATCTGCTTCTTTGCTTTAATTATTGTAGTGGTTGAAAGGCTTAGTGATTTGTTAAACATGCTTCTCTGTAACAGCAATTAATATCTA
>SATU01000594.1:0-17891 GCA_004335285.1 Ascochyta fabae | reverse complement strand
AAAAATGTATGATACCTTGAGTATTAGAATTTCTAAGCACTCACGCTCTCTCTATAATGCACTGGCCATGGGACTCTACTTTCGCCGGATACCATAGTATTGGCACTGTACTGCGACTGTACCGCGACTGGATGTGTTGAACTTTGACCTGTAAGCCTCGGCTAAATCTGACTATGATCTTAATTACTCCGGGACTAACGTGCTCTAAGTGCTCAGTTACGGGTGACGATTACGGACAGAGTAGAAAAAATTAAATTACAAAACTAAAACTCTAAAACCCTAATATAGAAGGTGTAAAGGCGCAGCACTATTATATTATACTATTAATTAAATTATTTAATTATTATATTATTAGGCCTAAGCGCAAGAGTACTAAGATCTGCTAGCTATCTATTATCTATTACCTATCTATTACTAATAGTAACAGCTAACAATCTAATAATAGAATAATAGGCTAATAGGACAATTTGCCCTTACCTGCCTTAATAACAGCACAGCTTATAGTATATTTTCTTATTACATAATTGTACTACGTAAAAAGCTCTTTTAAGTAAGCTATAAACTATAAGATTCTAATAGTAAGTAGTAGTACTATACTTTGTTAAAACAGGTAAGATCTTGTAATTTTAAATTTCTAATTTTGGTTTTGATTTTTTCCACTCTGTCCGTAACAGGCCGCCGTACTCAGTCCTTACTGGGGAAGGTTGGAAATGTACTGGGCTTGTGACTTCTGTTTTGTCGAGCGCGGTCCCAGGTATTTTCTTCCACCGTCCACGTGATTTTCACCGGAACTTGCTGCTGCCATTCCGAGCTCATCTCCGTGGTTTAACCGGCTGTCTATGCCGGCAGTTCTTTCGGCAACACAGTACGCGTCTTTCGCCGTCGAATCAGTTCAACCTGAAGTGGTTTTTGCCTGACATGCGGTTGAATGTATAACCCGACTCCTCTAGTTGGAAGGTATCGAGATGCCCAACCCGCCCTAGGCAGGCACGAAAAGCCTCTTTTGAGAGGGGAACATCGCGGCATGTCACGACGGCAGGGACGCAATTCCTGTCTTTCTCAAAGAAGGCTCTTAGACCGAGCACCCCAGATTGTGATGCACCCCACAAATGGGGATGTCCACCGCTAGACCTTACGTACGCAGGTAGGTCCAATGACCCTGACTCTTGGTGGGCTAGTGTTATAGCTTTAAATACTGAAGCGATCCCGTATCCACGAAAGACTAACAAAAGTTCTGGTTTCTTTTCTATTTGACCAAGATGAAACCAACATGGGCAGCGCTGCTGAGCGCATCCTTCATCCATGCATCACCCACAGAATCGTGTTCTCCGAACACAACACCAACCGATTTCAATTCCACGTGCGCCTCCATCGCATCCAAGCTCGAGGTTGAAAACGGGGTCGTATACTTCTCAGAGTTTGTTGCTGCTGGCACGAATTTAAGTCTTCCCGACAACAATGCAACATGTGCACAAAATTTCCAGCTAGTTACAGCAGACATCTGCTGAGTTTCCCTCTACGTTTCCACTTCTAGTGATTCCGGATTCAATATGGAAGCGTGGCTGCCATCGAACTGGACCGGGCGGTATCTGAGTACAGGTGAGACTGCACACCGCGAAGCAAGAGAACCATGTTGGTTGATAAACAGTCAGGCAATGGTGGCTTGAATGGTTGCATCAAATACCAGGATCTGGCATATACTTCTGGCGCAGGCTTTGCAGCTGCTGGAACGAACAACGGTCACAACGGAACTGCTGGATTGCCTTTCTACAAGAACGCAAATGTCGTTGAGGACTTTGCGTACCGAGCGTGTGTAGTCTTAGATCAACCAAGATCATACTGTAGCTAATCGCCTTAGACTGTACACTGGCACGGTTGTTGGAAAGCAAATTACCAAGGACTTCTACGGGAAAGCTCACGACAAATCGTACTACTTCGGCTGCTCGACTGGCGGAAGACAAGGTTTCAAGGCCGCACAAGACTTTCCTGAGCAGTTCGATGGAATTGTTGCCGGCGCTCCCGCTGTTGCGTTCAACAACCTTACCTCCTGGAGCGGATCTTTCTTTCAAGCCACTGGAATCAACACCTCGGACACGTTTGTCACTCGTGCTCAATGGGCGATCATTCACGCCGACGTGCTTGAACAGTGCGATGAACTGGATGGATACAGTGACGGCATTCTCGAGTATCCTCCACTGTGCGACTATGATCCCTCTGGCCTGCTTTGCACTGAAAGCAGCAATTCCACCACCAGCTGCCTGACTGCAAAGCAAGTCCAACCCGTCAAAACTGTGCTGTCCCCGGTTTACAACGACAAGGGAGACCTTGTATACCCGCGTTTGCAACCTGGCGCAGAGATTGTGGCTTCTGGTGTCGTGTTAGGTGGAGTGCCTTTCCCTTACACCACAGATTGGTTCCGCTATGCTATTTACAACGACTCCAAATGGAGCCCAGCAACATTAAACGGAACCGACTACGACAATGCTGCACGTATCAACCCGTCCAACATCCAAACCTGGAAAGGCGATCTGAGCGATGCTAAGGAGAACACTAAGATACTGCATTGGCACGGACAGATGGATGCCATAATTTCGAGCGCCAACTCACCCAGGTACTACGAACATGTCAAGAAAACAATGGGACTGTCATCTGCAGAGCTCGATTCTTTCTATCGCTTCTTCACTGTCAGTGGCACAGGTCACTGCGGCGGAGGGGATGGCGCGCACGCCATTGGACAAGCCATCGACGAGGTCACCACCTACGACCCCAAGGAGAACATCCTGATGGCCATTGTCGACTGGGTCGAAAAGAATAACGCACCTGAAACTATAGTCGGCACAAAGTACGTTAACGACACAATAAGTTTGGGCGTGAAGTTCCAGCGCGCACACTGCAAATACCCAAAGCGTAACCAGTACAAAGGCAAAGGCGATCCAAACGTGATTGAAAGCTGGGAGTGCGTTGATGCATAGGTCTGGATTTGTCTCTTTACAGACAAGAGCATCTTACACAAAGCCACAATCACATCGGCATAAAGCAAACGTAAATCAGTATTCGCACAAAAAGCTCACTTCGAATTCTTTGTCCAGTTTTGTTCTCTGGCGTTCTCGTGATATTTGCAAATTACACAATGCCATATCGACACAGGTTTTGCGCAATTTTACTAAAAGCTTCAGGATCATCACTTTCCACAATGCTAACTTTGTGAGAACTTCCAACTGCTCACCCTGAGGCTTATATCACGACAGACAATGTATCCAGGCCGTAAAACCCGTCCACGAACCCGGGCTACTTCTTCAGCGCAATCTCTATCGACCTTAATCGTGCCTTCTCCATCGGTCAGCTCTCAAACAAGCCAGGATGAGGATACTAACAACCCATCACCCGGTTCAGATCAACCCGCATCCACTTTGACACTGCAACAGCCGCCTAGTCCCATCCCTACTGTCCGAGATGTCTCATCCTCGCTACTATTCTCGCCTACTGCATCTCATCCCGATCCTGCTGAGCATATCACGTCCACACCATCAACTTCTGGTCGTCACCTCTGAGGAGCAAATCTCTGCAAGTTCCCCAGCTGGTTGCATGCATCTGATCCATCCGGCGTACTCTGACATATATACTCACTGTCGTTCAATGTGTCCTTCTTGTCGCTTGGCAGCGTATATCAGCGATGCAACAGCCACAAGACGGTCCATCATGGAGCAAGGTGGTCTGCAAAAGTGGCTTGAGCGAATTCAAATTACTTTGACTGGTGACGAGCAGAGAAGACAGCTGGCGCTACATAACTTTTACAAGGGCCAAAGTAAGATACGCATCAACGGGAAAGTCACACGATGCCATGAAGGTGCAGAGGGTATAAGCTATCCACGTTCCATAACCGCTTTGCTTCGCATAGTCACGTATCTACAGGATTTAAGCCAACTGGAGCAGACTTGGGAAGCGCGAAATCCCGTCAATTTATTACCTGCAGACACCCAACGAAGACTGGCGGAACCTAGGTATAGTTCTGCAACAAATGCGCTAGATCGCTATCATTCATACATCAAGGAAAATCCGACCAAAGAGGTGGAAGGGGACTGTACCAAGTCCAGCCTTAAACGTGGCAGAGAATGGGAGATACTAGCACTCGATAATTGCCCCGATCCCCAGGACCCGTTCGAGCGCTCATCATACCAGCTTAACGAAGACCAAAAATCTTTTATCAACTCACACTACATTTCTGACGACACTACTGAATATGATCTAGAGTTAGAACCACCTAAGCGCAAATGTCGCCGTCTCAACGCCAGTGTAGAGTTCGACCGGTACGTGTACGTGCGCACGGAAGCGGATATTGACCTGCTATACAACCCATCAATAGCAGCGTCTCCCGAGCCTCAAGCCGTGGCGGCTCCAAGAGGTATTCTGCGCACTACCCCACGACACATGGACCCAAGACCGAAACGCCCTCACGATGTGAGGCATCTAGAGCTAAGAGATAGAGGCTCGGCCAAACGCCGTGTCAGAGGAAGAGGATCCCTTACTCCAGGCTATACGAGAATCGATACCAGTGGTTATCGTTATCGCAATGATTGGGGTGGATGGTATGGATATATAGCCGCTCTCCATGCTGAGCCCATCGAGGCTGGCGATATGTCTATAGAAGAATCGACTCACCAAGTGCCTGAGAGTGGCGCACTTGATGAAGATGAGCTCCTGACAAAAGCGGACCATGTGGCGCTTGAGGGACAAATTGTGCTGACGCTCGCAGCAAGGCCTCACATTCGGCAGACACCAAGTCCGGAAAGGCAATTGCATGCAGAGCTGGCGAGAGTGAGTAGTGCCACCCTGGTGCTTTCTCGCCACATGGCGGTATGGTAAGCGTTTTTACTTTTGGTGGGTACATTGCTGGAGGTATGCTGAGTTTGGTTCGTAAGGCGGGGGCTTTGTGATTATAGTTGCAATCGAAATGGTAGATACTGGCAACTTCCTGATTCAGCCGTATTCACTCGTGTTTATCATCTGTTCTAGTTTTGCCCAGTTTCATATCTGGCTTGGACTCGACAAAGAAGCAAGTCAATCCACGCCAGGCCAGGCCACGACTAAAGCGTGTCGACTTATACCCGTCTTCCACACGAGAACGCATAACAAGAAACACCCAAACTGTCCGTGATTCTGTTGGTCCTGAGGTCACAAACGTAGTTTGAGTGAACTATAAAGTTGAATGCATCGTTTCAGTATTGATCATGTTGCAGCCGCCTCTTGTTTACTACTCCGTACTTCGATCTTCCTGGGCTTCTTTTTCTCTGCCTTTTGTTCTTCGGGTTGGCCCTCCTCGCTGTCATGCTTGTTCAATTTTCTCGGTTTTTTCCTCTCTTTCTTCTCAGCTTCGGCGCCGCATTCCGTGTCTAAATTTCCTCTCTCTCTTTCCTTCTTGATATCCTCGGCAGCCTGCCTCAACATCTCCGGATTCGGCACCGCATCCTCAACATTGACCTCCTCGGCTTGCTGTCCTCCATCTCCTCCCTCGTTCTCCTTGTTCTCATCACCACCGCCCCCTCCTTTGCTTTCCTCATCTTTGTCCTCGCCCTTAGCCTTCTTGTCTTTTCCGTTCGTCCCCTCTCCCATCTTGCCCAATTTGATCCAACTTCCATGTCCCAATCCCACTCCCGCGCCTACCAACCCTCCCACAGCCGTCGCCGGCACCGCTGTGACCGTACCGACAACAGTCCCCACCACTGTCCCCAATCCGCCCGCAACAACAGCCCCTATCCCCGCCCCTCCAACCGTCCCTTGAAAAGCGCCAGACTGCAGCATGCGCGCCTTCTTGGAGTTGCCGTGGGCTTCAATCTCCTTGTTGTATGCATCGCGGAGGTATTTTTCGCGCTTGGCCGGGTCGCGAATGGCGTTTGCGGCTTCACGGAGGGTCGAGGCGGTTCTGTAGGAGCTGAGTGCGGCTTCGGCTTGGGCGGCTGCGGCTTGCAGTTTGTCTTCGGGCGCGTCGGCGTTTGACGCAATTTCCTTCAGTTCCGCGACGGATGGCTCTTTCTTCTCATCGTCGGCCATATTGTGCGCGTAGATGTTGACTTTGTATGAAGTGGTTTATACGATGGTATGACTGCTGGTGTCTATAGACAGGCCAGGGATGATTTGTGGTTATACCATGTTGGTAGTTTTGGGGTGCATGATTTTGATGCGCATGGCTCGGGATGGAGTACGCTGACGTCACCCGTTCGCGTGATGGCAATTCCTACGCGGACAAAACTTGTATTATGGTGGAACAAGCGCGTCGACGCATGATGCATGCACGCATTGATTGTTGTTGTTGTTGTTGTTGTTGTTGTTGTTTTTGTTTACAATGACTCGATGCAAGCTAACATGTGCCTTGTGTGGGCAAATCAGGATGCTATTCAATGTACTAGCGGTACCCAGCTCCCTGGTCCATAACTAAGCCCAGCTCAGCGTCCAGCTACCCTGCCACGCGCCACCACTAGTTAAGTCGTTCAAACCAGACACCTTCAAGGTGCTTGCAGTCGCGTTGTATGCAAACTTGGATGAGTCAATGGCCTCACCATTCAATTGAACCTGTGTTGGTGTGCTGGATACACCAAGGATAGTGACGTTACCCAGAGCATTAGTATCCTTAAATTCGCCTTGCACGTCAGCCTTCAGCTGTCCGTCTTGGACAGCAAAAGCAACCTCAAGTGTGCTCTCCTGCTCGATGGACTCGCCATCATCGACGTAGAGAGAACCAGTGGCACTTCCATCCTCAGAAAGCGCGACGATGAGGCCCCATGGGTTCTTGCGAGAGTCGGTAGTAGTGTAGCCTGGCTCCTGGGTCGGAAGCACGGCACCACCACGAATGTAGACAGGAATATGGCCGAGAGGAGCGGAGATGGTGGTGTTGACACCAGCTTCAGCCTGGATCTTCTCACCCGTGTACCAGTCGTACCACGACTCTCCATCAACAAGACCAGGGAAAACACCATTAACAGTGCTGACCTGAGGCTCAAGTACCGGTGTTACGAGGATGTTGGGACCAAGCAAGAACTGGGTATCAATGCTGGCAAGCTGGGGCTCTTTGGGGAATTCCCAGGCCAGGGCGCGCATGACTGTTGAGCCAGTGGTGTGGGCTTGGTGGAAGAGCGTATAAATGTATGGCAGAAGAGAGTAGCGAATATGCATTGCGCTCTTAGAGGCAGTCGCTACGCTGTCCCAGCGGAAAGGCTCCTGGGATAACGCAGACAGCGTGTTGTGGTTGCGGTAGAAGGGAAAGAAGGCCGAGAGCTGCATCCAGCGAGAGCAAAGCTCTGCGTCAGTGTTACCGTTGAAGCCGCTGCACTTTTGTCAATAACAACGATCAACGAGAAGGCTATTAAACTCACCAAGTGTCGACACCAAACATGGGAATACCGAACAGCGAGAAGGAAAGTGCTTGAGGAATGGAGAAGTACATGTAGTACCACTTTGAGGCATTATCACCACCCCAGTGGCCGGCCCACTTACCACTGCCAGCAAAAGTAGATCTTCCAATAATGAAGGGTCGCTTGCCGGGAAAAACCGAGAGGAGACCTTGGTACGTGGCGTTGATGATCTGATGACCCCAAACGTTGTGCACATCGTACTCGGCAACTCCGTTCTGGTGAGTCGCATTAGGACTGACGGCATGTACAGCAAGATCGCCCTGGACGTGGTCGATAACATAAGGTGGGTGGTTGATATTCCTGACTCCTGGTGTGGGTATCGTGCGCAGATACTCAGCAGAAACGGAGCTCGCAGCAGTAGCAGACGCAGCAGCGACCTGGCTAGACGAAGCCGCAGAAGCAGAAGCAGCCTCAGTCGCATTGGTGCTGTTGAAGCTCTCTGGGAATTCGTAAATGATGTTACCAACCTCGCCCGGCAGTGAGAAAGGCGGGTGAACAGGGTTGAGAGTGACATTTCCGGTACCGCAGGAGCCGACACAGAAGGACGACACCTCTGTCATATCAACCCAAAAGCCACTGAATGGCACGGTTCGGTGCCATTCGACCATCTCTTTGACCCACCAAGAAACACCGTTCACGGACATCCAGTCAGGGAAGACAGTGTAGCCGGGCCACACAGCACCGATATACTGGCTGCCATCAGGGTTCTTTAGGAAGACATCAGACTCATTTCCACGCGTGTAGGTTTCGTACGCATCGCTGGCGTTGGTAGGGTTGGGAATGTAGATGGCAGCATCGACAATGGGGACGAAGTGCTGGTTGTTGCTATGCAGCCAGCCGAAGAAATCTGCTACACCAGATGGAGAGAAAGTCACGGGATCCAAGGTAAAGTCGCGGTACTGGTCCATGTAGTCGATATCAAGCCAAATGGTTTCCATAGGGATGTTGAATGCGCGCATCGTCTCGACAATCTCCCTGAGCTCAGTCCAATTACGGTAACCCCATCGGCACTGGTGGAATCCAAAGCTCCAGTATTGCTGCATAGCAGGTAGGCCGATGGCAGAGGTTTGATATTGCTTGGTAACCTCCGGCTGGGTAGGTCCATCAAAGAAGAACAGGTCAATACTGCCTCCGAGACTCCTCCAAGTCAGGTTGGTCGGCTTAAGAACGACCTCCATACCGTGTACGTTACGCAGATACACTCCGTGTGAGTAGGATTCATATCCAGAGCCTTTGCCATTAGTAGGATAGCCATCATGTTGAAGCTGGGATTGCTGGACTGGCTTCTTAGTGCTGTTACCACCTGTCTCGAAGTAACGAGTCTCCAGGTAGAACGGATGGCTTCCGTAGATGTTGCGATCAATTGGGTCGCCTACGTCAGCAGCGTAGATGGTTGCAGTAAAGTTGTTGTTCAATCGAAGACCATGGATACGTTCACCAAGACCGTAGAGATTGTAGTCTTCAGGTAAAGTGTTGACAAACTCGATAAACTGGTCTTCATAAACGAGATGAGTGCCCTTGGTGGTAAAGATGACATCGCCAGTAGACTGGCGGGTGATTGTGAACCAGAAAGACGGATCATCACCCCAATCAAATGCAAGATCAAGATCGCCATGTGAATCCTCGGCCTGGGGCCTTGGGATGAGACTTTCTGGCAAGATATAGTGAGATGAATTCGACGCATCCTGGTGACGTCAGTCTGCTGAGTACTTTCAATCTCCGAGTAGTAGACTTACAAGGTAGGCGGGGCTGATGTTGACAGCCAATCTGTCCTTGGATTGATATTCAACCTTCAGGTTGAGCACATCAACATCGTTGCCGTAGACGTTGCATGGTGCACCAGCCAAGGTCAATACGGCACTAATGCCGCCGTCGGACTCTTGCAGCTGCGAGGCCTTGTAGCCAGGGCAGACATCCTGGGCATTGACAGCCTGAGGGTCTTGGATGTTCGGGATCAAGTCCGCGCCCTGGTCTGCAGAAGCGGGAATTGTGAAGACAGATCGGAAAGAGGTTGGAGTACCGGCGAGCGTTGTGGTCCAGCCCTCTGCCGATGTTGGTGATGTCGTCTGAGCAGCAGTCAACGCCACAAGCGACGTCAGTAGTGACGAGGCCTGTAGATAGCTTGAAGGAGCCATGCTTGCACCTTGAGGAAGTTCAGCCGCAGGTGGTGCCTTTAGGAAAGTACGACTGAGATAATAGAGAGAGAAGAGACCCAGGCTTGTAGCTGCAACCGCCCTCTTCCACGACGTCGTGGAGGTACTCAAGTTATATTTGTGTCCCATCTCGACGGTTGCGTTCTGCTTGTTGACCATTGTACAGTTCCCCGCAGTCTATAACGCGGAAATGACGATATACAACAGGGAAAAAGCTGCGCTTGTGCACAGGAGCACGTAGGAGTGAGGTCCAGTCCACATGATCGAACTTCCAAGCATCGCTTCGTGCCGGCATTAGGCCAATCGGTGGTCTCGGACACAGCATCCCTCCGGCAGAATTGGGCGCTAGAGTCTTTGGTTCGACAGCTTGACCATACAAGACTTGCACGATGGAAGCTTGCCTTCCACGATGTCGCTGTTGCGTCTCAACGTTCTGAGCCGCAAGTTGTACAAGTGGGGTAGTGCAGGCTTAGTTTGCTGATCCCTAGGCTCCACAGGCTCTGCATAGCCGCCTTGCTTCCGAGAAAGCTTGCGAATTGGTGCCCTTGGGAATAACAAGATTTCATTAGCAATTCCATCAGCACTTGAAAGCTGATGTTTTTTCTGAGGGTTTGTTGTAACGATTGTGTTATTTTTGTTGATTATCATCAATGTTCTCGATAGTCTTACAATTACACGAGGCACAAGGCTCAAGCGCAAGTACCTGCTACCTCATCATGTTGTCGATCCCCAGCAGCCTCCGGGACCGGACAGCGTTCTCCACATCTCTCCACACCTGCACTCCGGCACGGCTCCATGCCGACGAAAACTGAAAGAACAAAACGATTGGCTAGAAGTCGGAACGCTTGGTATCTTGTCAAAGAAAGGCAAGCGCGTTCAAAGACGTCGCGTTGGAAATAAAAGGAAGGAAGAAAGCAAATGAAAACAAGGACTAACGTGAAGGCCGTGTCAAGACACATACGTAATTAAGCAAGAGGCGAGTAGCTTGTCGACCTACTCGCCAATTTTTCGCCCTTAAAGATTTCGAAAGAGTCTTCTGTCCCCTCCTCAGCAAGATACAATCCATCATCTGGAAGCCAACTTCGCGAGTAGTGACTCTTTTGAGTCATCGTGCTCTGCGGTTGTGGCGCGCTTTGGCTTCTCCAGTTGCCTACAGAGTTGCGTGTGGAGTTGCGTGCAGAAGTTCGCGCAGTTTGGGTGGCCTCGCTGCCTTGCACTATGCTTGCAACCATGGAGTTGTACCTCGAGAACCGTGGAGGGACCAGGTCATCCTCTGGAATTTCAAGATCGTCTTCAGGCATCCAACTAGCATATCGCGAGTAACGATGCGTGTAGCGATGCGAGTAACGTGGTATAGTCGATGCCTCACTCACAGGACGAGTACTCGGCAGGCTCGGTACAAGTTTCGATACATGACTGGCACCTGGCATTTGGTAGACAGTGGGTGATAACCGAAAGTTTGGGCTGGTGGGACTGGGCAAGCGGGAGAGCCTAGCCGAACTTGGGTGGAGGTGTGAGCTTGCTACAGGTGAAGGAAATGCTGGTGATGGTGGTCCTGGAACGAAGCCGGTATCTGTTTCTGGAGGATGCGAAAAGAGAGGGTTCACTGCTCTCGCAGGGTTGCGAATTGGCAGCCCCGGAGCTGAAGGCTCAACAGCAGGCTGGTCACCACCAATAATGTCTTGGTACCAGTCGTAAGAGCGAAAGCTGAGGCTTGGACTCGGTGGTGGCAGCTCTGGCAACGATAGGCTACCTTCTAACTTCGACAAAGCATTTTCCCTGGGATGAAGGCCTTCTGAGTCGCTGTATTCGCTGCCAGTGTCTGACCTGGAGTTCCTGAATGACTCCTCGTAGCCGCTGCCATGTGGGTAGTTCTCTAGTTCATACTCAGAGCTCATGGTACTCGATGCTCTGTCTTTACTCTTCGTTATAGATATTTGAGGATTGCTTGGTGGAACAGGTGGGAGGTATTCCTCGAAACGGTATCTTGGTGCGCGTTCATGCGGCGTGGAGTTTGGACTTGCAGCATAAGCTGCAGCATTGAACATGATATCGTCGAAAATCATGCTTTTGTTGATGTTGACGTTGATAGCGTAGCGCTTCTCCTCATGAGGCGGGAGCGGAAGAGCTTTGTCGACTGGACTTGTTGGTGTCTCGTTGGACTGGGCGACTGCGTTTTGTTGCCTGTATTCCGCAATCTCTTTTCCTCCGTGTGTCTTCTCCTCGTCATCTATGACTTTGCCCGGTGTGGTATAGAAATCCGAGGGCAATCCAGGCGGTGGCGCGGTGAACATTGCGTACTGTGGGCTATTCGGCATGGAGGCGACGAGAGTCCTCTGATCGTTGTCTATTGTCCATTTGGTCGCAGTCGATGCGGATCGATCGCGGGTTGTCGGAGGTGCTTCTGGTGATGCGATGGGCTGCCGGCGAGATCTCTTCCTGAAGAACCAAAAGCCAATACCCACCATCAGAACAACGAACAGCACCACTCCTACCCCAATTCCAATGGCCATTCCTGTGTTCAGATGGGTGGTAGGCTCTATGATTAGGCTACCAGCAGGTGCAAACGGCGCAGCCTGGTTGGCTGTGGCACATGCTCCATTGGAGCAAAGTCCACCATCTGCACAGTCACTGTTCGCAGAACATGCGTTGCTAGGGGCTGTGGGTGTAGAAGAGGCATTCGAAACGGTCGCACTTGGCGTAGGAGCCGCTGTATCGAGCTGGAGGGAAAATTCGCGTCGTAAAATGGTAGACATTATAATTAGAGAATGTAATGAAAAAAGAATGGTTGTTCGAGGGTGCTACTGTTCGCAATTGTTAGTTGAGTAGGTGCCGTTTACGGGGTCCATATTCGTACATGAATGTAAAGATCGTATCGAACGCGTGTAAATGATTTAATGAATGTATGGGTTGTCCAAAGGCATCAGATTATGGCCGTTGCCAGAGGTCCTCACTGCAGATACTGCGTTGCCACAACATCGTAGCCGTATCGAGGGTCTCCCACGTTATTGTAAGGTCGGCTAAAGAACGGATACTTTATTGAGAGTAGCCGCAAGTAGATCCGACTGGAGTTGGTGGTTTGAGGCGATGCCTAGCGGCAAGCCGTCGTCGCATCGGCTCAAACTTTCCACCAAAATTGAACGACCTGAGGCAAGTGACAGCGGGCTCACATCGAAAAAAGAACAAGGGAAATGAGGTGGAGTCAACGGCGACGATGTCGCGCATCAGGAACGCGAGCGTCTTTGGCGTTAAGAATGCAAACGTGCAAGATTCGATTCATGTTGTTCGCTTTGCTAACCTGGGTGCAAGCAAGCGACACCGTACACAACAGGAGTGTCGCAATGTCCTAGAGAAGCCGAGTCATACAACCTAAAGTTTGTGCATGCGACCTCATGGTTGTTTCAGGGGACATGTAGATGGCTTCGGTAGTAGACGCGCTAGTTCTTTGTTGCAAGCCACTCGATGACCTGCTTTGCGTTTGCATCTGGAGGGAACACTGGATACCAGACCTTTGTAGTCTGGCCGTCTTCAACAATAAGCGCGAGCCGTTTGATAAACCGTTTGCCTTGCCATTCGAAGGTTGGCAGCTTCAAAGCTTTCGTGAGCTGCAGATCTGCGTCCGATAACAGCTCGTACGGGAAATGCAAGCGAGACTTGACCTCCGCCTGGTATGGGGTATCTTGGGTTGACACGCCAAAAATGGTGTTTACGCCAAGCTTGCGCAGCTCGCCTATCTCATCGCGAAAGCTGCAAGCTTGAGGCGTACAGCCTCGCGCACCTGGAATGATGTTCCATTCATCTGGGATAGTCTCGCCTGGTGCGCCAGTACGTGGGTAGCAAAAAACCACGGCGAGTCCGGAGAGCTTTGACACGTCCACCTGGTCGCCTGAGGTGGAAGATAAAGAGACGGACGGAACCTTGAAACCGGTGAGATGTGAGCAAGCACCGTCGTCCTGAGGAACAGGCAGACCGCTCGGGAAGGATGTGTCTGTTCATGTTAGTTACCAATATTTGCGCAATGCTGCAGCGTGAAACAACTGACGAGCCATGGTGTGCTCGGGACCCCGCAGCTTGTCAGCTGTATGTCACTGCTGTCACAACGGCAACGGACGTCTGAACTTTGGGTTTGGTTGAGGCGTATTGCTGTTGCTGACGAAAAGTACTCGATGGTAGTTTGCCAAACCCAACACCTGGGGATGCCACGATGTTTGGGGACCTCAGTGTTCAATGTGGCAGTAGACCGTGCACGTCACCCGGCTGCAACGCGGTCGGCCATACGTTATCGATTGCCGGAAACGCGGTCGTGCCTGGGCTTCATGATGTCACATCAGCAAATCACGTCGCAATAGAATAAGCAGCACCGTCATTTGCCAGTGAGCTCCTGCATAGCTCATATACCACCGACCCCTCTACAGCTCTCGTCATACACTTTTGATGCAGTCACTACGTCTTCTACGACCTCTTCGAACTTCGTTACAGCTTCAGTGCAAAGCACATTTAATTACATCTAATATTCAGAGAACCGCGTTCAGCACAACAATCAGGGCCATGGCGCAAGAGTTCAAGCTCAAGGACGTCACGTCGCTGCAACTGAAGAACGGAGAGAAGAAGGAAGTCGAGGTTGAGGGTGTGGAGGGCGGCAAGATATTGTTGCTCAAGGTACAAGACAAGGTTCACGCTACCTCTTCCAACTGCACACATTACGGCGCACCTTTGGCTAAGGGTGTGTTGACTCCTGAAGGCCGATTGACATGCCCATGGCACGGAGGTACACAACGCAACAAACCTGTCGGCACACCAGATGCTGACCTTGCGTAGCTTGCTTCAACGTTGCTACCGGTGACGTCGAAGATGCACCGGCATTGGACCCAATCTCCAAGTACGAAGTGTTCGAGCGAGACGGAGCTGTCTACGTCAAGACCGACGAGAAGACACTGAAAGCCAATGGAAGGTCCTTGAACCTCAAGTGCTCTTCAGTAAGCGACGAGAAGGTTCTTGTGATTGGAGGGTAAGCATCGATCCCTCTTGCATCGGTTTGTGCTAATGTCTACAGCGGTTCCGGAACCCTCGGTGCAGTCGAAGGCCTACGCAGCGGAGGCTTCAAGGGCAAGATTACGGTCATTTCCAAGGAAGGCTACCAACCCATTGACCGAACCAAGCTGTCCAAAGCTCTTCTCGCCGACCTGAGCAAGGCTGCCTGGAGATCGAAGGATTTCTACAAAGAAGCGTCAATCGACTTTATTGAGGACGAGGCCAAGAGCGTCGACTTCTCTGGCAAGAAGGTCGAGACCAAATCTGGCCAGACATACGAATACTCGAAGCTGGTGCTGGCTACCGGCGGTACACCAAGCTTCCTGCCGCTCGATGGCCTCAAGGGCGACTTGGGCAACACCTTCCTGCTGCGAACACTGCCAGATGCACAGAACATCCTGAAGGCTGTTGGTGACAACGGTAAGAAGGTAGTCGTCGTGGGCAGCTCTTTCATCGGCATGGAGGTTGGTAACTGCCTCGCCGGCATGAAGAACGACGTGACCATTGTCGGCATGGAGGAGGAACCGATGGAGAGAGTAATGGGAAAGAAGGTCGGAAAGATCTTTCGCGGCCTGCTCGAGAAGAACGGTGTCAAGTTCAAGATGGGTGCCAGTGTGGAGAAGGCAACAGCATCGAAGAGCGACTCATCCAAGGTCGGAGCCGTACACTTGAAGGATGGCACCACTCTCGAAGCAGACCTCGTGATTGAGGGCGTGGGTGTCAAGCCCGCGACAGAGTATCTCAAGGCCAACTCGAGCGTCGAGTTGGAGAAGGACGGCTCTCTCAAGACTAACGAGTCCTTCGAGGTCGAGGGTCTAAAGGATGTGTTTGCTATTGGCGACATCGCGACCTACCCATACCACGGCCCCGGAGGCAACGGCACACCGGTTCGCATCGAGCACTGGAACGTCGCACAGAACGCGGGACGCTCAGTGGCCAGGTCGATCAACGAGCCTGGCTCCAAGCCCAAGGCGTTCATACCCGTGTTCTGGTCAGCTCTTGGGTCGCAGCTGCGATACTGCGGCAACACGGTCAACGGCTACGACGACGTCGTACTGCAAGGAGAGCCGGAGAAGCCGTCGTTTGTGGCATTCTACACGAAAGGAGATGAGGTTGTTGCCGTAGCGTCGATGATGAAGGATCCCTACATGACGCAGGTATGTCCGATCCACCTAGCGCTCCGGGCAGCTGCATTGATGCTACGATGGATGAGAGGCGTCGTTTGCTGAAGGGAAGGTGTACTGCACGGGACCAAGCTAACGTATGACAGAGCGCGGAGTTGATGCGGAGAGGGAAGATGCCAGGTAAGCGTGCTTTGCAGAGCGGCAAGGACATTTTGGACATTGGCCTCCCAAGCGAGATCAAAATCTAAGGAAGCGTACCATGGAAACGTTGGGGTAGAAGTGCCGCAAGCGGCAGGAGGGGGACTATACAGGCGTCCAGGCGAGAGAAATGATATGAGTGCCCAACCTTCGTTCGGACGGTGTGAGGTCGTCACGAAGTCGCCCTTTGCATGCTAACCACGGATGCCCGTCGTGTAAGACATGGTTAGGGTGCACAAGAGACGGAGGTAGATGAGCGTGGCTGTCGTGTTGCAGAAAAAGTGGGAAATAGCAGCTGCGCATTCCCAATCTTAGCCAGCGTAGGGCGGAGGTGTTTAGTAGGTCTAGGTTTTCATTATTGTTGATCTTGAGCCAAGCGCTTTGCAGGCCTTTATAGGCCTTGCTGCTTCGGCTAGTGTGCTATAGATATTGGCTAGCAATAGGTACAACGAGTGCGCGCAGCTGTGTCCCAGAGGCCACCTTAATAGAGACGTGAGAGCGTGGATGGGCGTGAGCCGTGAGCGCGTGAGCCCAAAGAGTCAAAGACCAAGACTGGGCCCATCGCGTCGGCCAGCCGTGGGCGGAAAGGCTAAGCGGGAGAGAGTGGGCCAGGTGACAGGGCAAGGGCGATCCAAGCGTCCATGGTAATTTCCGAGGAAGAGGCCAACCTTGTGCAGACGGTGCAGCTTCAGGCGGAGGTGCGTCATGTCATGGCGCTGACGAGCCAGTCCAAGGTGCCAGCAAGAAAGCAAGCCGTCTGGCCGACGATGGGCCAGCTACGGGGGCTCTTGAAGGGTGAGGTCAGCAGAGATGAGGTTTCGAGTCATGGTGCAGTCAGGCTGGTGATTGGATGAAGAGGCGAGTTGGCGGGAGATATGCAGGGCGTTTTCCCTTGCAGCATCGGTATCATCGGTATCGGTATCGCGGCTGAGACACGGTGACAGACAACGTTGTGACTTGGGAACCTGTGCCTGGCCAGCGTGCGCGCACGTTACCGTGGTTGGCAGGCAGGCAGGCAGGCAGGCAGGCAGGCAGGCAGGCAGGCAGGCAGGCAGGCAGGCAGGCAGGCAGGCAAGCAGGTGAGGGAGAGAGGGAGAGAGGGAGCGAGTGGCTCAGGGGCAGCAGGCGAGGGAGGGGGTCAGCGTGTCGGTTTCGCGCGTCACGTCATGAATGCAGGACAGCAGCAGCAGGTGGAAGCGTGTTCCTGGCAGGCAGAGAGGCGGTCGCGCAGACAGCCGGCGTAGGCAGTGGTCGAGCATGTCATGGCATGGTGATGGGTGAGGATGGTGGTTGTGTTGGCAGCGCGCATGAATGGGTAATTTGCGCACCGACGGGCTGTCGCTGTTTCAAAGTCATGCAGCGCAGGAGGCCACCCGGCCGTGATCCTGGCTCGCCGTGGCATCATGGAGAGGCAGGTAGCGGAGGAGCAGCGGCGTCGCAGCGGTGGAACAGCTGGCGGCGGGTGGTTGTTGTGACCGTCAGACAGTGGTGTGGTGGGCCCAAGGTCAGACCCGGCGGTGGGAGATGATGGAGGCGGTGCATGCGTTGGACACGCTGGGACAGGCGGTGGTGTATGCCATTACCATGTACCATGCTATGTACGTGCTCCCTGCAGGCCAGCAGCTGTTAGGCCGAGCGGTGGTTGATGCTCTCCTTTCCTCTCTCGCACTAACGACATTGATTACCCAGCCGCGCCTGACGAGCGTCTTGCGCTGCATTCGCTCACCTCTCCCCACGCACGTCAGGAACACGACGGGTCCATTGATAGCGGAGCGTCGCCCTGTGCTGTCTGTGTCTGGTCTTGCGTGGTCTTGTCTGCATTGCCTGCGTTGCCTGCGTTGCCTGCGTTGCCTGCCCTCTGCCCTCTGCCCTGTCTGTGTCTGCCCTGCGCGCGATACTTGCATCGACCGAGTCCTCTGCGCCGCTGCGTCTTGGAAGAGCCGCGCCCGTCCTTGCACCTGCATGTGAAGGTGTCAGCC
>SATU01000593.1:0-17908 GCA_004335285.1 Ascochyta fabae | reverse complement strand
CTGGGCCCAGCCCTCCGCCGGCGCGGCGAGGAGCTGCGGCGCGCTGCGGGGGCTGGCCTGGCCGCCCGCCTTGCCCTGGGTTCCCGCCGTGCCCTCGCTGCCCGCCCTGCCCTCGGCCTCGTCGCGCCTCGTAGGTAGCCGCAAGTCGTCGGCCGCCTCGTCGACGTCGTCGGCCCACTTCGCAGCTGCAGGACAGCAGCTCCCGCCCACCCAGCTGCTGTCCTCCTGGTCCCGCGCCGCCGTCACCCAGCCCGCCTCCCAGCTCGCCGCCTCTGCCGCCCCCGCTGGACCTTTGTCCAACCCCAGCGCCCCAGCCTCCAAGCTGCCCCGCGCCTCGCCCTCGTCGACCACCCTCCCCTCGCCCAGCACCGCTGCCAACCCCGCCTCCGGTGCTTCCTCACAGAACCTCTCGCGCATTGTCATCGCACAGGTCTTCCTGCTGCTCAGCCAATTCGGCCCCGTCAAGGACGACAAGGATCGCTCCAAGTGGGATACACAGACCGAGCAGATCAGGAAGGTGCGTCATCGTCATTGGCTCCGTTTGTACACGTCTCCACGCCCCCCTGCTGACCCATCCCTAACCGCAGCTGATCGATTCAAACGGCATGGACGTGTTTTCAAAGTACTTCCGCCGCGTGCTGCAGAACAATGCAGCACACGTCTTCGGCACCGCCGCCCGCAACGCCGACCCCAACGGCAGCTACCAGATCCTCGTCACCGAGATACAGAAGCTGCGGAAAGAACCAGAGCAAGCAGACAAGATCGCAGAGTCCATCAGCTCCAGTGAAGGAGACCTGTTCCGCGACTTTGACCTGTCCACCTTCATCTCCCACTTCCAAATGGACCCACTGTCAAGGACCATGCTCGCTCTTGCGTGTAGGAAGACGGACCTGAGATCCAAAGGTACGTCTTGCCCCTCGTCCCACAACTACTCTTTGTATTGACATGACACAGCGGACGCACTGCTTTCCGGCCTCGGCGACGACTTGCTGTTAGCCATCGCTCAGCCCAGTCAGAACGATGACACGAGTCCAGACTACGTCGCCGCGCTCATCGAGCGCCTTCTGCAAGATCCGCCACAAGGATGGGATGAGGACAAGAAAATGAGCCTCGCCTACGCCGTCCAGCTCCGATACCAGAACCTCCACACGCCGGTACCGGGCCCAGTCGAGGCGAACCTCACCCTCGTGGAGCTCACGGATGGTTCACGAAACCCTCTAGTCAAGCTGGTGCAACGGGCGGGGCCGCAAGGCACAGCCACCGTAGAGGCCAGCAAAGAGTTGCTTGCATCGGCTGAGACGAGAGACATCAGTTACCAGCAGGTGGCCACGGTGTTGCTATACTTGGCGCTGTCTACTGGATACAACGTCAAGAACTTTGTAGCAGCACTGCGAGAGCATCGCGCTGGACAGCGACTGGACTGGCAAGACGTCGTACATGCTTTCGATCGGGACCACCTACGCATCGAAAAGAACCACTTCCTCGCCATTTACAACGCGCTGCTTCCCATCGCTCAAGAAAACGACGGCTTCGACATTCAGGCACTGTGGGGCGGAAACTGGCAGCACGATCTGACACACCTCTACTTCTTGTTGTGCTATCTGACGTGCACGCCCCAAGAGCTGGATGTCTCTCAGATACCACGACTGCGCGCTTCGTACTCGCTGGAGACGTTCGAGGGAGCCCCAGACGACGTCAAAGCGTTTGCAGAACAAGCTGTCAGACATCCATTTGTATCGCTTGATGCTACAGGTGCTCTCTTTACGATGATTTTCCGAACTTCGGAGACCTACCACACAGCTCAAATAATGGGGATCCCAGATATGGTCATCAATCCGCATACAGCAGAGTTTCTTGTTGCGGCAGCAGCTGTACCAAAGCCTTGGGGCGCCTTACAGGAGCAAGCTTTGAAGCAGCTCTTCGACCCATACTTTCACAAGAAGTTACCCATCTACAATTTTGTCCTCTACGGTCTTTGGCAGCAAGATCTCCAATGGCTTGTTGACCGCTTCGTAGATGCTTACAACGCCGACCCCATGTCCCTCACACTTATCCTCCAACACGCCGAAGCCAACAACTGGTCAGAAACGTTGATTCGCAGCAACACAGACATCAGTCTGGATATGGCGGCACAAGCGCACGCACGTGGCAAATTCGAGATCGAGCCCTGGCTGCAACAGACTATTGAGCAGGCCGGCCCTCTTTTCCGACGCATCCTGACCAATTTCTTGACGCAGAGGGCCTCGGATGAGATGCAACGTGTGCGAGATGATCAACACGCCCTCAGCCTGCCGCTCGCTGTCAAGACAGTTTACCCGTTACTCTGGTTTCTTGCCGAGTGCGGACTGCCAGAGCATGAACTCTTGCCTCTTCAGCGCAACTGCATCCAAGCCTACCCTCGGCTCATCAACTACGGCGAAGGCGTCGACGACATCATCGATGCCAACGGCCAAAACGGGAACGCTCTCCCAGGAGATGCCGACACCAAGATGCAGGAACATTTCAAGAACATGTACAGCGGCGAGAGCGATGTGCGTGACATCATTTCTGTGTTGAAGAAGTACAAAGAGTCGCGCGACCCAGCGGAGCAAGAGCTCTTTGCTTGCATGATCCATGGCCTTTTCGATGAGTACAACTGCTTCGGCGAATATCCTCTGGAGGCTTTGGCCACGACGGCAGTTCTCTTCGGTGGCATCATCAACTTCAATCTGCTGTCCAGAATCGCGCTTCAGGTTGGACTGGCCATGGTGCTAGAAGCTGTGCAAGAGTACAGGCCTGAGGATTCCATGTACAAATTTGGTCTCCAAGCGCTGCTTCATTTCTCTAGCCGACTATCTGAGTGGCCCAACTATTGCGACCAGCTTCTCATCGTTCCTGGTCTCCAAGGCACCGAAATCTTCGCCAAAGCGGAGGACGTCGTTGGGCAGCAAGAGGGCGAGGTCAATGGAGATGCGCACACCAACATTGGCCTCTCCAATGGGAACGGCTTGGAAGATGCGCTTCAACAGGAGTCTGCGGTCACCAAGTTCTCTTGCCTTTACGTCGACCCACCACTCCACGGAGACGTTTACGAAGATCCCGATGAGGATGTGCAGGACAAGGTACTTTTCGTGCTCAACAACGTGTCTGAGCGCAACCTGCGCGAAAAGATCAATGACCTTACGGAAGCCGTCGAGGAAAGGCACCACCAATGGTTCGCCAACTATCTCGTCGAGGAGCGTGCGAAGATGCAACCGAACTTCCAACAGCTCTATCTAGATATGCTGGACCTGTTCAATAACCGGACACTGTGGGCTGAGGTTCTTCGCGAGACCTACGTCAGCGTCGTGCGAATGCTCAACAACGATGGAACCCTTGGTTCGACGGAGCGAGGCCACTTGAAGAACCTTGGATCCTGGCTCGGTTCCCTTACAATCGCTCGCGACCAACCAATCAAGTTCCGCAACATATCGTTCAAGGACCTGCTGACTGAGGGCTACGACACGGACCGACTCCTTCTGGTCATTCCATTTACCTGCAAGGTACTGGTCCAGGCTGCCAAGTCGACGGTTTTCAAACACCCAAATCCATGGCTGATGGAGATCCTTGGTGTGCTGATGGAGTTGTACCATTTTGCAGACCTCAAGTTGAACCAGAAGTTTGAGATCGAGGTACTCTGCAAGGGGTTGGATCTAGACCATAAAGAAATCGAGCCTACGAATAGCATTCGAGCTCGACCGCAAGCCGATGAGGAATACCTGAACCCTATGGTAACAGATGGACTCGATGCCTTTGGCGACCTGTCCATTATGAGTTTGAACCGTGCTCGAGGTCCGAGCGAGCGATTCTCGTCTGCGGCCATCACTGCGGCTCTGCCTGACTTTACAAATCAGCTGCAGTATCCGCCATCCGGTAACAGCGCCGTGCCTCCAGCACAGATCAAGAAGATTTTCCTCACGGCAGTCAACCAGGCCATTCAGGAGATCATTGCTCCAGTCGTCGAGCGCTCCGTTACAATTGCAGCCATCTCCACCTCGCAACTCATAAGCAAAGACTTTGCGATGGAGCCTGATGAGGAGAAACTCCGAACCGCAGCACACACTGTTGTCAAAGCGCTGTCTGGTGCTCTAGCGCTAGTGACCTGCAAAGAGCCTCTGCGCATGAGCATCCAAAACAACATCCGCATCATGGCTCGCGACCTCCCAGAACAGACGCTTCCGGAAGGCCATGTAGTCATGTTCGTCAATGACAACCTTGACCTGGTTTGCAACACTGTAGAACAGGCAGCCGAGATGTCTTCCCTGGCTGAGATTGACATGCAAGTTGAGGAAGCTGTTCGCATGCGTCGGATGTTCCGTAACACACGACCAAACGAACCGTTCAAGGATGCGAACATCAGTCCCTGGGCGTTCTACATCCCTGAACCCTACAAGCAAACAGCTGGAGGATTGAACAGAGAACAATTAGCAATCTACGAGGACTTTGGTCGACAAGCGAGGGGCCTCCCACACACGAACAACATCTCACAGGACAGTGGACGCCAAGTTCCGGACGTACTTCAGGACCAGTTCGCTGCAGTGCCGAACCTGCCGACTCCTGGTGCTGCCCCTGCTGAGCCACGACAGCCTACACAGCAGCCTCGATTGCAAAACCTCCCATCTGCACACGTGCCTCCTACACAACAGCAATTGAACGGCTACATGGATGGCCCCGTCCCTGCAGGTGGCCAACGGGGTGTTGAGGATCTTCTTGTAGAGCTTACGCAGGTCATAAAGGATGCATCTGAAGACCGCATCAGTGAGCTTCAGCCCGGAAGCAGCGCTATACACCGTGTGTTCGACCAGCTCATCTCAAGCATCGAGTTCGCTGGACCTAACAAAGACTCATGGGCATTCCGGATCGCTGGACAGGTTACCAACCACCTGTTCTCCGACTCCTTGCAGCGTCTGGAGGTCGAGGTCATGGCGCATCTGCTAAGCCACCTTTGCCAGCTGTCTGTAACCACTTCGCGTCAAGTACTCATGTGGCTTGCGACCCTTCATGACGACGACCGTATCTTCAAGGCCACCGTCATGGTCGCCTTGATGGATGTTGGCTTGATGGACATGCATCGTCTGAACACGACTGTCGCCAAAGCCATCCAAGAGAGGCGTATCGCTGCCGTTGAGATGCTCTCTACGCTGATGGAGGAGCTGCTGCTCAGCGAGCATCCAAGCGCGTTCCGAGCCGACTTTGCTCTGTCTATTGATGCTCTCACCAGCTGGCTGGCAGAAGATCCTTCACTCGAGGTTGGCAAGCGTGTTATCGCCAACTTGCAAGCCTCAACTGTCGAGACTTCTTTGACCCCACCTGCCACTGGACACAAAGATCAGCTGGATTACATTTTCGACGAGTGGGTTCATCTGCAACTTCCAGAGACACCAAAGAAGACGATTGGAGCGTTCATCTACCAGCTCCACAAGCAAGATATTATGCAGAGTCAAGAGACCTCCATTGAGTTCATCCGCACCTGCATTGACGCTTCTGTCACTGCATACGAGCAAGAGCAGTCTCTGCCGTACGGCGCCGGAAACCTCGACACGGCCACAGTGAAGATTGACGCACTCGGCAAACTTATTGTGGACCTTGTCGCTTATCAAGAAGAACGCGAAAGGGGTGCTAAAGAAAGCAAGGCCAGGTATCTTGACCAAATGCTCGTCGTAACAGTCCTAGTGTTGTGCAATCACCACAACACTCGAGGAGATGCCTTCAATCAGAAGGTCTTCTTCCGCTTGTTCTCCACGATTCTATTCCGCCTTAACGAGGCGACCAAGGAAGACGCATTGGCCGAACACAAGGGCGAGCTCTTCCTCTGTGTTGCCAGGGCTCTTTTGATCCTGCAGCCCAGTCACTTCCAGAGGTTCACCTTCTCTTGGTTGACCCTTGTTGCCCACCGTATCTTCATACCGGCAATGCTCGAAGGCGGCCAATCGGACGAGCGCTGGGATGTCTACGCCCGCCTTATGGAGACACTTTTGGTCTTTACCGGGCAATTGATCAAGCCGACCGGAGAGACAATCATGGCTCAAAACTTTTACCGCGGCGTCTTGCGCGTCTTGCTCGTGATCCATCATGATTACCCTGAGTTTCTTGTCGAACATCATTTCCGTCTGTGCAACAGCATCCCAATGCATTGCACTCAGCTCCGGAACTTGATCGTCAGCGCCTACCCATCCACCATTCTGGAGATGCCGGATCCATTCACAGCAGGACTGAAGGTCGACCGACTTGAGAACAATCTCCAGGCACCCGTAATTCGTACGGATATAGTAGAAATCCTCTCGAAAGCGGGCATCAAAACGAACCTCGACAATCTGCTGAAAGCATCTGAACCCAAGGCTCAGGACATTCGTAAGGTCTGCGATGCCATCTACTTCCCTCAAGCCAAGGAAAGTGGGTTCGAATTGGTGCCAACCACCGCTGACCCAGCCCTTATACATGCGCTCATTCTCTACATTGGAGTCACAGCTCTAGGCACCGAAGCGACCAAGGCGCCATTGTTCGACTCAGAGAGCCCAGCTGCCAGATTGATGGCAAGGCTGGTCAAGGACTTCCACCCCGAAGCGAAGTTTCACTTTGTTAGCGCAATTGCCAACCAGCTCCGCTACCCGAACACTCACACCCACTTCTTCAGCTACGCGCTGTTGCACCTCTTCGGCTCTCCTGACGACGACGAAGAAGCGCTTGAGATCCAGCAGACTATTACAAGAGTGCTTCTGGAACGTTTGCTCGTGCATCGCCCTCACCCATGGGGGCTTATCATTACTTTGCTCGAGATCCTGAAGAATCGCACGTACGCGTTCTGGGATCTGCCCTTCGTCAAGGCAGCACCTGAGGTAAGTTTTCTATACTGCATAAACGTAATCCACAACCGGACTAACATGATGGACAGGTCGAGCGTCTTCTCAACGCTTTGTTCACTCATGCTCAGCAGAGCCCTCGGCCGCTAGCCTAGTTCGCTAGCCATCCTCACGGCTTACCCCTGGGATGCTTCACATAGAAAAGCAACCCGGGCTGCCATCTATAATTCTCGTCTTTGGCCCTGCTCAAAAAGCAGACCTGACGTTTTGTGCTCGTTGCATTTGCGTGCGTTAGGGATTCAATTCTTTCTTGCATGATTGAGGAGCTTTGTCTTTCAACCGATCTATTACTTTGGACGAATGTACATCTGGACGTCCACTCGTCTACACGCTACGGTCTCATGACTCTTTGGGCTGGCTGGCACAGAAGGAACGCAATGGTTATCGTACGCGGATGGACCGTACGGAAAAAGGCGGGTGTTAGGCTTTACTTGGCGGTCAAAAAGCATGGAGTCACAACGGCGGGAGTTTTTTTTATTTCTAATCACGAAGACGAGATGAGGCTCTCGAAATTCGTGTAGATTAGCATTGCTTTGGCGAATCTCGGGATTGAGCGATGACGCAGGCGCATAGCGGATGCGTTGTCGATTGCCGCATATACTGTAGGATATTGAGTAGAATGATTTCCTTTCCTCCGTCCATCTTCTCTGTCGTCGATATCCAGCACCTTCCCTTATCATGTCCTGTCCCCGTGTCAGCCAGCTGCAGCGATCGGCGTTTCTTTGGCGGGCTCAGTCTTCCCCAGACTTCACGTGAGCATAGAATCGTCCCTTTGTCGAACTCAGAGCTTCAAATATAGTCGCAAACCTTATTAATTGGAATCTACGAGTGCATCATAAATCGTACCCCTTTCTCTAGTTGTTCACCGCAATAGTGTCAAGCTCCATCCAGATCAGCGATCAGAACATGTTTATCTGAAGCCTTGTGTGGCAACGAGATACAGGACAGGGCGGCTTCTGATTGTGGGCAATACGGTTCGGCATTTTGCTCTGTCGCAGCGCCTCCTGCCGGTATCCCGCATCAAGAGAGATCCTTATCATTTGCAGCAAGCAGGGGAGAGTCCTGACTAGGAGCAAGTGGTAGTGTGATTAGGACTTTCAGTGGAGACTCAGACGCCCGAACCTGTTCAAGAAGGTGCCCTACCCTGGTGGCCGGCGGGCATGTAGTACAGACTACTGCAACAGACAAGACTCGCGACTATCCCCAGATGATCCCGACGGCGTATATACTCTAAACAAGACAGCGGAGAATAGAAATCACCGTCCATTCATTCTCGTCATCTTCACCTTGGCAGTCCTCTTTAGGCAGGTCAAGGCTCGCGGAACACTTGGCTTCTCTCCCCGCCCAGCATTCATGCACTTGGCAGGACTACCAGCACATCCCCACCTCCGCTGATTACGACCTGATCAAGACGTGGTAGATTGACCCAAGAGGTCTAACGGCTTTCTGGATGCAACAAGAGTGTTTCTTCGGCACTCAAGCAATGGCGATTGATTCGGTGTACATATCGAGTTTCCTACTTGGATGCTGTTCGTCCGGGGCCAGATGATAGTAGTGGCGCGGGACATGGCAATCGGCAATATGGAGAGTTTGGGACGAGTTGAGCTTCCTTTGGGGGACTAGATGTCGAGCAGTGGGTTGATGTCTACGGATTTTGACGCAACGGTGTATGCTTCTGTTCAGTGTATAAAGGTTGTTGGATCTGCCTCGTAGTGATCCATCCTCAGCTCGCTCCGGTATCAGCCACTCATCTCCAGACATCGCCCATCATGAAGGTTCAGGTTCTCTCCCTCGCCGCTCTGGCTTCCGTGGTTTCTGGTTTCTCTCTCGAGGACTCGCCGCTCAACGTTGAACTTGAGTTCACTGGAAACACAGCAGTCAAGGCTTTGATCAAGAACAACGGATCGGAAGACCTCAAGCTCTTCAAGACGGGCACTTTTCTCGATGACTCCCACGTCGAGAAGGTAGAGGTCTTCAAGGCTGAGGAGAAGGTCCCCTTCGATGGCATTCGTCTCCGCGTCAGCACCAGCAACCTCGACGAGTCGGCCTTCCAGATCATCGCTGCTGGCGAGACCATTGAGGCTTCTTTTGACATTGCCGTCGCCCACGACCTGAGCTCTGGTGGAGACTTCAAGGTCGTCACTGAGGGAGCTTTCGCCTACGCGAACCTCGACTCAACCGACATCGCTGGCGCCGTTCCCTTCGTCAGCAACAGTGTCGACGCCGCCGTCAACGGCGAGCAGGCCGGCAAGGTTCGTCGCGACTACATCGATCTTGCTAAGCGCACCATTGTCCAGACCGACTGCACTGGCACGCGCCGCACCACAACCCTGACTGCGCTATCCAACTGCGCATCTCTCGCCCGCGCCGCAGCAACAGCCGCAAACTCAAACACCGCAAAGGTAACCGAGTACTTCAAATCCTCGACCGCCAGCGTCCGCTCCACAGTTGCATCCGTATTCAACAACATCGCCACCCAATGCGGCTCCTCGACCTCAGGCAACAGCCGGTACCACCCCTCCTCCGCCACGCAAAGTCTTAACACCCAGAAACTGACAACTAAAAAGGTACTACTGCACCGACGTCCTCAGCGCCTGCTCCAGCGGCGTACTAGCATACACGTACCCCTCAACAAGCCAAATGGTCAACTGCCCACTCTTCTTCACCGGCCTACCAGCACTGAGCCGCACATGCCACGCGCAGGACCAGGCCACCACCGTGCTGCACGAGATGACGCATTTGACCCAGGTCAAGGGTACCAGTGACTACGGAGGCTACGGGTACAGTTTTGTGCGCAGCTTGAGTGCGGCGCAGAACTTGAATCACGCGGATACGTATACGCTGTTTGCTTAGGGAGAGTTTTGCCGATGGTTGTGTTTGGGGTTTTGCTAACGCGGTGTAGCGCTCTATGCTGGGTGTTAGATTGGGATGTGGTGGGTGAGCGACGATGCTGAGAAGTAGATGAGATTGTCGCTGCGAATATCAGGTGTACGGAATCAAAGTGTCGACGAAAAGAACGATTACAAATGATGAAGAAATTTCAATTGCATAAAGCTCAATACTGATCCCAGGTCCCGATCTGATTCCCCAATACCCTCGTGCTCCTCCACTTCTCCCCATACACGTACCCCCTCGTAACAGGCTCCTCATCGATTCCCAAATGCTCGTCGTCATCCCTCCCTGTAAACCAGCCCAGCGCATACGTCTTGCCCTGCTTCTCAAGATGCCTGGTCATCTGACCACTGGTAAGCGTCTCGGTATCGACGAAGCTGCGCGTCAGCATCTTAGACTGGTGAATCATAGCGAGCACCGACGCCATGGTGCCGATCTGCCTAGGCATGAATTTATGCGAGCGGCGCGCATACGTGACGAGGGCGATGGAAACGAGATACAGTAGGATGAGGATGGAGAGGGTGAGGGAGACCCAGAAGGAGCGGAACGACTGTTCTTGATTGTGTCGGTCTTTCGCGTCTTGTTTCGCGTCCGAGTCGCCTCCCTTTCCCGGGATGAATCGTGTCCCGTCGACGGTTATCGAGGATACGCAGACGGTTAGGATTTCGGCTAGCATGGAGCCGAGGGCTACTAGCGCTACGAGCCAGTGGCCGTTGAAGAGGGCGAGGAAGGGGAGGAACAGTGGGTTTGTGCCTGCGTAGTCGAGCGTGAGTGTTTTGGCTGGGGCGCCGCGCTTGGAGAGTATGTAGAAGGGTTGGAGCATCCGGACGTCGCAGTTCATTGTGTTCCATAGGATTTTGATGATTGTGGCCAGGCCGGTTAGGAGGAAGGGGATTTTGTCTGTTACGACGCTGGTCTGCTCCATGAACGTGAATACCGGCACAGCGGCGGTGACTAGGACGATGTAGGCAATGAAAGGCACTCCGGAGATCAGGCGTAGCATCAGAGGTCGAGGGTCTGCGCTGTGTTCGTGGTGCTTCTCCTTGGCGTTGCGGATGTACTCTCCCTGCCACAAGCTACTTTTGTGTAGGATGTAACGGCGGTGGCGGAGCTGCTTGTGTATCTTCTCAAGCGGCGCTTCATCTAGACCGTGGAAGTCTGTTAAAATGTGACTCCTTGTAGCCATGGCTGCGATACCAGCAATGCCTTGAGGATTAGAAAGAAGCCCACTCTTACGTCGCATTGCGTACATCAACGCTCCTCCGCAGAAAGCTACAAAGACTAAGCATCCTGAGACGGCTCGTGACCATGGCGCGTCGATGCGAATATACTTTGGTTCTTTGCTTATGCGATCATCCTTAAGCGGATATACTGTGATGGAAGCTGACTGGAGCACGGGAACCAAGCTACTAGCGATCAGAGTACCCAAAGAGCTCCAGATGACCGCATACTGCCTGTGTCGTAGAGCTCTGAGCGGAACAAGCCAGCTCATGAAAGTGAGGTAATCCATGTTGAGTGATTCTCCTGCGGTGGCGCCTGTCCTCTGGCTTAGCTGGTAGTAAGGTTCGAGCCGCTTCACTTCGAAATCCGACATCTGCCATAGTATGCCGTAGAAGACGAAAGCGATGATGGGCGCATATTTCCAAATGAAGAAAGCCCCGAGACTCAAATCGTCCGCCTTCTTGAACTCAGCTAGTCCGCCGCCCTCTTCTGCTTTTTTCTTGGACAGCCAACAAAGATACTCTTGCAGAGCAGCTAAGGCTAGCGCGATGAATACTAGCATTGCAAGCCACGGCCAGCCCATTGTCAAGGGACGCCATGACGGCATGTCAGGGTCTGCGTGTTGTCAGTACGTCTTCGCAGCTCAACTGTCAATATTAACAAACCTTTTGGGAAGAAATAACTCTTCTGCATTTCGTCCTTATCAAGGCGTGTGGAGCTGGTCATTATACTCCGCGTCTCGAAATCGCCGCCACCAAACGATTCGCTGATGTCGACGGGAATCTCAGCAACAGCAACGATACCTCCCGTCTTCTCAGCCTCCTTCTGCGCATCCTGAGCTTGAGACACGGACATTTCCGTGTTTGGTAATCCGCGTGGTTGCCTTGAATAGCTCCCAGGTCCTATTGGTGCAGGTGTATGCGTAAAGGGTTTTTCCATAATCGAGCTCATACCAGCGCCCAGCTGCGTTTCCAGTATTTCGTACTCAGCAGCGTAGCCGGCTTCACTGAGGTTACGTTGCTGCTCCATAGTGTCCACAGTACTGCTCATCTTCTTCGAAGAGTCAATCTGATTCATCTGCACAGCACAGACGTCACCTCGAAAGTAGTCGATAGGCTCATCGTCCTCTTCCACACCTCTCAAACGGCGCCTCCCTAGGTTTGATTCTTCATCGTTGATGCGATTGTAGCTTCCGCCTCGGATTGACACACCTCGTAGCGATGTGAGCCGGCTTAGTAGCTTCTTGGTACCGCTTCTGCTCTGCAATGATACCGACACCCCTTGAGCCTCGAAAGGGTTTGCTGAAGGTTCGTATGCGGTGTTTTCGTAGAAAGATGGTGGAACTGGAGGCGCCGAAGCCAAAGACGTTCGTCGAGACTCAGCAGCAGGTATCAGAGGGGATGGATACGAAGTGCGTCTTGAAGCTTCGGTAGCCATTGATGGACTGATTGGCGATACCGGTGACGGTCTGGATGGGAAGAGCTGTGAAAGTCTGCTTGATCCCGATGTATTCTTGCGCTTGAGTGGTGGTCGGCTGTCCCATGGCACCTTGGTGTATTCCGTTGCTGGAGAGCCCACGCGGAGTGCAGAAGGGACGGTGTCGACTGATGGCTTTCGCTCAGAGACAGGAGACCCTATCTGAAGCGGCGACGGTACACCCGCCATCACTGCTTCTCAGACTGACTGGTTCAAGCTCTTTTTGCGTCGCTCTAGAACTGAACCCCAACAACTGTTTACTAAAACCAGAGACAGGTAGTCTTGATACTCAGAACCCAGCATGAAAAAATGGTCCGGGAACAGAGAACACGCTCCGGAGCGACAAGCACATCAATAAAAGCGCTTCGGAGCTGAAGGACGCCTTGCAGCCTTCGGCGTTACTAGCAGCCTTCAGCCTCAGCCCATCACCATAACAATTCCTTCTGCACTAGCCCAGGAACCTCAGGCAGATCCGTATCGAACAGTCCGACAGCTAATAAGAAGCCCGTCCCTGAACCTGCGCAAGTCAATCGTGAGCAGCGCCTCTCGCGACTCGTTCAGTCGCAGGAGTGAGTTGTCGCCCGAGTCAGAAGCAGGACCGCTCGCTCGGATGATCGACCTGGGGTGTGGGGAAACCCAAAGACAACGAGTGACAAGTCTTTTGACTGAGAGACGAATAACTGGAATATCGAGAGGTGAGCAGAACTCCGGCGACGGCTTTGATGGGCTTGTTGTCGCGACATAAGGCTGGGTGCACGGAGCGCTAATAATACCATCACAGCCGCACAAGGCGTTGTCACTCGCCTGCCCCTGCTCGTTGCGGATGCAACTCGGAGCGCCGAATATTGGGGGCTGAAAACAACAGCATGATCAAGTTCAGTGTCGCGCGGTTAGTTTATGGTGATGTTTTACGTTTGTTGGTGGGTATGGTGATGAGTGTTGGGAGGAAAGTAAAGGAGCGATGAGATAGATGACGGTGGAGGGTTTTGCTTGTCTCTGCGCGACCAACGTCGACCCGCTGACAGCCTTCCACAAACGGCGTACGAATAAGGTCCGCAACGATCGGCATGGGCTAACCCCAGCAGACGCTCACCGGTTGCCTCTGACAGCCGTTTCCTGGCGCAAATGCGTCTTAGTACATTTCTCGTATAAAAGGCGGTCGATCATGCCATACAATGGACCTGGACTGACTAACTGGTCGCTGTCTGCAGCGCCCTAGATTAGATGTATCTAGCGAGTTCGAAGCCTATGCTATTACCTTCAAGATCTTTGATCACGATTTTCGTTGACATGCTGGATGAACTGGTATTGATGAACACGCAGGAGCTCGTAGAAGGGCGGGTTATTAGAAGAGGCCAGGGTGACAGACGCCAAGGAACTCACACGAGAAAAAGAGTGGTGAACTACAGCATAAAATCATTATAGGACTGTAACCACGCGCAACATACACGAGTACCGCTTCGTCTAGTACTCCCTCGAAGAAGACCGCCACTAATAACAGCAGTGAACCCCCCAAACGTCCGCTCCAGGACTCCAATCTCAATCCCATCGCTCTACTCCAAGCTCCTGACGAGAGTGACGGCAGACAATTCGAAGTGCGCTCCCGAGCGAGGACGGTAAACAGGCGTTGAAGGCTTCAGAGTGGTATAAAGAGCCATGGCAACCCTCGCATGCAGGTTTTAAATAACACAATAAGCCTTTGCAGGAGCCATCCACGCCCTCTCCTTCACCACTGCAGGAGCTCTAGCATAAACACAAATACCACTGAGTGTTTAGAGGGAGAAAGGCTTGGTAGTTGATATACTTTTCTTTTGACACGCGGGTTGGGAAGGTCGGTTCGGAGAACGGAATGCTAAGGATACGTACGTACGATGTAGTCAGCTGTTTGAGACGGGGGAGATGTTGTATTGTGTTTTCAACGTATAGATATGCGATCGACCGCGCTATGTAGGAACCGACAATCAAGGACTGCGCAAACCCGACACACAGCTAGACGACTGAGTCGCCAGTGATCCTGAGGATCATGCTTCCACTGCCGGGCTTACTGACAACCACAGCCTGCGCTAGCTTCTCCTCGGTGATGTCTGGGAACCGCTTTCGGTAGTACTTCTCCTCCCACGCCTTCTTGACCGCCTCTACCTTGTCCTTGGGCACGAGATGCACACTGCAGCCGCCCCATCCGGCGCCGGTGAGTCTGCTTCCTGTGGCGCCAGCCGCACGGGCTAGTTGGCATAGTTCGTCTAGCTCGGGGCAACTGCAGTCGTAGATGTCGCGACAGGAGTCTTGTGTTGTGTTCATCAGGTCGCCTAGCGATTGGAGGTATGCCTTGTCTGTGGAGGGTGGGGAGGATAGGAGGGAGCGGAACTTGATGACGCGTAGGGCTTCTGTGAAGACGTGCAGGGCACGCTGGCGAAGCATGAATTTCTCGGCGCGGACTGGGAATTTGGACATGTAGCGTTGGTTGAGCTCGTCTTCTGAGACACCGAGGAGGGCACAGATGTCGGACCTTGTGTAGCCTTCTTCTTGTGTGAGGTAGTCCTCTGTGTGTTGAACGAGCTTGTGCAGTTGTGTTTCGAAGTCGGAGACAGACGTCTTTGTGTTGTCGGAAACGCCCTCCTTCTCCTCAAAGTACGTGTCGTGGAAGCCGCGCAAGCTGACACCGAGTGGCGAGGAGTCTGTTGGCAGATCCTTCTTCAGCCCGAAAGCCTTGGCCAAGAATGCAGCGGCCAGTGTGCATTCGACGACGCGCAGGTTGTAGCACACAGGTGCGGTGACGTGCTTGTCGGCTGCTACAAAGCTCTGGGCGGTGACAAAGGTGAGCTCTGGGTCTGTTGTGGGGAACTCGATATTGGTGTAGTCGAGGCTGGGCTTGAAGGAAACATAGAGGGCTGAACCGCGAAGAGAGAAGACAGAAGCTGCTTGGTCCATGCTGGAGTATGATTAGCAGATTATAGATGAAGCGTTCAGGTAAACTCACCCTCCCGAGTTGACACCAACGGCACGCTCGGACACGATAGCAAGCTCGCAGAGCTCCTTCTTGTCAACACTGTCCTCGCCGTTCGCTGCCAGTACAGCAAGCGCACTGGTGCAGACAACCGACGCTGAACTGGACAGGCCTCCACCGCTGGGTACAGTGCCGTCGCAGACGATGTCCATACCGACCGACTGGAACTTGCCGCGCTTCTTCTGGAGAAGCTCCGAGACGCCCTTCAGACCGGACTTGAAGTAGTTGGTCCACTCGTGCTCCGAAGAGTCAATGGGGATCTCTCCCTTGGGGATTTCAAACTCGCGTGTTGGGAACTTCTCAGAGTTGAGGTTGGCTATCCGTATCCGGGGCTTCTCGTCTGTGGGTCGGACAGCTACAGCCATGATGAAGTCGGCAGTGATGGCCATGGGCAGAACCTCGTACAGAGAGTAGTCGATGTGCTATTACCTGTGAGTTTGGTTTTATATGAAAGGGTCTCGAAGCGAGTTTACCTCGCCAATGATGTTGACTCGCCCAGGGCTGCGAGCAACGAACTCTGCCTGTCTACCATGGACCTCTTTGAACTTTGCGAGGAGCCTCTCCCATCGCTTCGTCTCGACTGGGACCGCGTCTTCCGGGTAAATGTCGCGCAGCGACGTCGCTGTTGGTACGGACATGATGTGAAGTGACGAGTTGTGCGCTCCAAAGCCTATGACAGAGCGGGAAAGTAAACAAAGCGAGAGAAGAATCAACAACAGAGGGGAAAGTCAGGTTATATGGAGCTGGGAGGGTCGCGAGACGGCGCGGGGTGAATTAGCGGCGGTTCCGTTACCCCATTAGAAAAGTTGCGACCAGCGGCGGAGGTACCCCACCATTGCTGCAAGGTACCGTCGACGGCAGAAGCATACCAAGAGCCTCGTTTCTTTTGGCCGAGCATGTTAAGAAAAAACATGACGCCTGGTGATGCGAAGGAGAGAAAAATCGAAGACATGGCTGGCATCGTCTCTCCAGCCTTGAGCCTGCAGACGCTGCAGTATCCGTCACCACATCTTGACTTCTACGCACTAGGAGATGGAGTCTTTGATGCCACGAACAAAAAGGTGGATGGGGTGTCGAATTGGGTATCATTGGTGTATCTGATGGCACATGATCCAGCATGTTGCTCACTCGGCTCCTCTCCCTCTGCCCCGAGCACGCAGACCACGCCCAATGCCACTGCCGGCTCGCCCTCTGGTGGAGTCGCTGCGGCCGACGCCTCGTCCTGTCTGGCCGCCAACACCAACGTAGCCACTGGAGGCGGTCGATGTCGAGGCTCCGCGCGGCCGTGTGCCTCGGCCTCGTCCTCTGGTTGCGGGCTTGGGGGGCCCTGCTTCTGCTCTCCGGCGCTCCTCTTCGGCCTTGCGTGCTGCGGCCTCCCTCCGTGCCTGCTCTTCTGCGGCGCGACGCTCGACGGCCTGCTTGCGGTGGGACTCCTCCTCTTCTATGTCAACCAGGTCCTGGGTTGCGCCCTGCCATTGCGGGTTGAGGATGAGGCGCTGGTTGTGCTCGGTCTGCGACAGGATGCGGGTCCATGTCTGGAGCAGGGTCGAGGCGTTCTGAACCGTCTTGGACACGGTCTGTGGCAGTCAGTCGGCTGAAGGTGCTCGTCGCTGTGTCGCACTCACGCCCATGTTGTCTTTGGCCTTCTGCAGGCTCTCCACGACGCCCTCGATGACGCTGTTGACGTTGCGCACGCTGTCCAGCTCGCGGCGCAGTGCCGCCTCGCGCGCCTCTTCGGTCGTGTAGTGCGACTCCTTGGCCCGCGCCTTGCCCGCCGCTGCCCCTTCTCCCGCACCCTCTCCCGCACCCTCTCCCGCATCAACTGGTGGATTGTCCTGGGCCCGCTGCTTGTTCTTGCGCGCCGCGGGGGTGTCGAAGAGGGCATCCGTGTCCGAGTCGGAGAGACTGAGGTCGTCCATGCTGGGCAGCTGCACCGTGCGTGTGGGGTGGATGTCTCTATTTCTGCTTCTGTTTCACTGACTTTGTTTGTCCCACCCAATCCGTCTCGATGGCACGTGTTTTCGTTGTTGTGGATGTTTGATGTTGGACGCGTTTGACTGGCGCGGGGTCGCTGGGCGGCCGGGCCTGCATGCAAGGGCGACAAGGGAGCGTTGTTGACAGGCCCACACTGACTTGGCGGGAGAGCGCTCGGGCGCGTCACCAGCCATCACCAACCTCCTCACATATCCCACGCGCTGCACCGCTGCACCGCTGCACCGCTGCACCTCGACCGCTCCATATCGCTGCCGCCCCCCGTCAGCTCCACTTCACCGTCACCATCACCTATCTCTATCCACACTCCGCACTGCACCCCTTATCGTCCCAACACTGCCCACCGCGACCGCTAAGCGCCTGCAAGAGCTTGGTTTGCCCTTGTTTTGATTTTGGACTGTGGACAAACGCGCACCAGCAACACCACCACCACCACCACCACCAC
>SATU01000592.1:0-17958 GCA_004335285.1 Ascochyta fabae | reverse complement strand
CTTAGTTTAGAAACTAAAGGAAGTACACAAGAAAACGCTAGAAAACATTAGCAAAGCTTAAGAATAAGCAATCTCTTATGTTAACTAGAAACAAAAAATGGCACCTTAGCTAAAAGAGGGGGATAAAGTCTATCTCCTTACAAAAAACCTTTAAACACAAAGACCTACAAAAAAACTAGACTATGTTAAAGTTGGACCCTTTTTTATTTCTTAGCAGATAAGCTTAGTTAACTACAGACTTAATCTGCTAAAGGATGCAAAGATCCACCTAGTGTTCCATGTATTACTACTAGAACTAGCTGACCTAAGAACGCTAGTCCAACAGGACTTCTACTACCAGGTCAACATTAACAACGAGTGGGAAGTTAAAAAAATAGTAACACATAAAGGAAATGGCAACTAACAAAGGTATCTAGTTAAATAGTTAGGATACCTAGACTTGGAAAACACATAGGAGCCACCTACACACTTTAAGAGTTGCTGCTAATTAGTACGCAAGTACTATAATTCGCCACAGACTCTTTAATTAAACTAAGGGCACTCTAGGTAGCTAGCAAAGCACACATGCTAATAGACGCTGCAGGACAGTTAGGATTAACTTCCTTAGCTAGATCTAACTTGCCTGCCTTAACTATCCTATTTGCTAAATATAGTGCCTTTTGCTGCGCGCATTTATTTGCCTGTTTTAGGATTTTCTTATTACGCAACAATCGCGCAATAACAGTTATAAGGAGCAACTTGTCTTCTTCTACCTTCTTCTTATACTCCTCGCAAGTCTTGTCTAATAACAACTAAGACATGTTTACATATAGCTTGCTAGCCTTTGTGCACTTAGCACACTTTAGACCTTTTAGACTATCTAGCATAATGTAGCACTCGTGACTGCTAAAGAAACAACAGTTGCAGGGGACTTTAGCAAGTGTATTAGCTTAACAGATTTCTAAAGCAAGATAGATGTTGCAAGTGTATAAGGACATCTTGACTTACAGGTTACTAGATGCGGGGATTGCAGATTATATAAATCTCTAAAGTACAATTACGTAGTTTAAGGACAAACTAAAGAGGAAGGGGAGATAGTGTTATAATCCTATGCAGAAGGAGTGGCACAGCAATAAGTATTGTCTAACTAAACCCCTAACTCCTCCCTAAAGGAACAACAAGTAGAGAAAGACAGAACACCTAGGGTTGTTACGTAACTGCTTATTAACAAGCATAACACACGTGACTGCTTGTTAATAAGCATAGTACAATATGCTTGTCTATAAGCACCCTTATGTATTTTATTAGACTAACTCTAGTCGCTTGTTAATAAGCATTATATCTCCTTAGTATATAGATTATAGGAACACAACCCTTATAGTTTGTGTTTAACCTTGTTAATTAACTTTGTTATTAGAATATCTTAACCTTGCTTGCAAAACAGATAGTCTATTCTATACTCTTCCTTGCAACCTAAGTAGCTAAGGTCCTAGACGCATACTACTTACTCTCTTTAGTTCCCTGCTCTTGTATTCATCCCTAAGACCTAATTAAACGATCACTTACGGACTTTGTCTAAAGTGTAAAACTCAACACTAGGTAGTAGGCATATACTTGCTAGAATTAATTTAGAATTAATTTAGAAATAATTTTGCTAGCTCACTTACGCTTCTAGCTAAGACAGAGACAGTCTGGCTGGTCATAGTAGTAGTAGTGGTGGTAGTGGTAGTAGTAGTAGTAGTAGTGGTGGTGTTGGTAGTAGTGTTAGTGTTAGTGATGGTTGCTAGAATCAATTTTGAATCAATTCAAAAGTGATTTTGGCTCGCTTATCTAGTGTGCGCACAGATAGCTTGGCATGCCACCTCTTGGCACGCCCATGGTCATGTGGCCTGCCGCCTGCTGACATGGTAAGTCCCCGGTTGTGACATGTGCCAGTAATTTCAATCCTTTGAGCCCTTGGTCTTGCCAGCCCACCGCGAGTCGGTCTTGTTCTCGCAGATTGAAAGTGGACCGAGAATGAAGCGGGCCCGTTGCCGATCGCGGGGCTTTGGCTCGTGTGCAGAATCACGTGTTGAGAAATCAGCGAACAACGTTGCTCGATGCACACAAATCAGGCGCCGGCTGCAGCCTAAGCAGGTCCACGACACGAAAGCACGCATAAGATCGTTGTTGTTACAGGGTCATTACGAAGAAGGCTCTGATACCGTTCTTCACAAGATGTGATCGTACCGCATGCGATCGGGAAAGAAGCCTCGCGCCACCGAAAGAGTCCAAGAGCATCGAGATGCCGTCCAGGAGGCAAACCGAGATGAAGGCTGGGGTGACTCCGGGATCTGCACGGTTCCTTTAAACTTATTTGCTAGCGGTCTTGGCTGTGAACAAGCAACGCTTCACTTCGTCCCGATATCCGGTAAACTCCTCCACACTATGCACGCCTCCTCCGTCGTGGATCGTTTTGCCAACTACCTAGCTTCGTTCACGTAGTTTCTATCTGCATGCTTCACGCACTTCGGCGTCCACTGTAGTAACAATGGTGTTAACTGATCGCCATTGAGGTCACCCCCACTAAGATCTATTCGCGGAAAGTAGCAGAAACTAGCAGGAGAGTTGGGCGCCTTAACTGATCATGGTGTGGTCAACCGTTGACGCGCTTGTTAAGAACGGCGCCCGCCCTCGTTGCGGTGGTACCACAGCTCCAAATTCAGTCTTCGGTCCTCATGGTGTCTACCCTCTTTCTTAGCACAGCGTTGCTATTCGTCTTGCCTGGTCTCAGCTGCGCATCAGTGGGAGATGTCGCACACGGATGTGGTGGTTCTTTGCCTCAAGGTGTTGAGCTGGGCCAATCCGTGAATCTCACCATCAACAGCTCGAGTGGTGTTTCTACACGTGGATACCGACTTCACCTCCCCGGATCATACGATAAAAATAAGAAAGTTCCCCTGATCCTGTCTTTCCACGGGCGCGGCAAGGATGCAAAATTTCAAGAAGAACTTTCGCAATTTTCGAACGCGACGAACGGGTTCAATGGAATTTCCGTATATCCAGAGGGTGTTCCAGTAAGCACGTTATCGCCTCCGACATGCATACGTCTTTCCACTAAATGCCCTGCAGACATCTTCAGGTACTCAACAATGGCAAGGTGATCCAGATTTTCCCTCGTCCATTGACGACGTTACTTTCACATTGGAGCTGCTGGAGCAACTGCAAAACAGTTACTGCATTGACCCATCGCAAATCTATGCCACTGGGAAATCTAACGGTGCTGGTTTCACGGGTCTGCTAGCTTGCGACGCCAAAGCAACAGAACGTATCGCTGCGTTTGCATCTGTGTCCGGAGCCTTTTACCTCAATGCCGACCAAGAGCTACCACCTTGCAACCCCAGTCGTCATCCTATTCCTATCATAGAGTTTCACGGCTTCAAAGATACTACAATCCCATATGCGGGCGGTATTAATACTCGAGGCAACGCAAACTCTACTGACGTAATAACTTGGGTGGATAATTGGGCCAAGCGGGATGGATTCGAAGTCGCTGCAAACAAGACATCGTACTTGTGCAACGGAAAGCAGCAGGTGACCAGGTACAGTTGGGACGAGACTGTTGTTCACTACAACTACACGAATTTATACCATGACTGGCCGAGTTCGTTCCCTAATGGCGACACCCAGAAGGCATTAACATGCGAAGAGGCGGAAGCGACAAGCACCATTCTGGAGTGGTTTAAGAACTGGACGCTGTGAGTATCTACAAGTGCATATGCCCAACGCTTCCATACCCTTTGGATGTTTGTGCGCACCCAAGTCAGACTGTCAGCTTAGTAGAGTGGGTGAAGATGACACCACCTTCGTTAAGTTACTGGGGTGAAGCCCCGCACTAGTGGGCCGAGGCGCCCAGTATGGATGACATCGGAAGAATCACAACTCGAGCTTGTTGACACCTTGGCTTCTCTTACTTACACCGCTTGTGCTTCTGCTATCCTGTCTAGTTCCAACCCCTTGTGTGACCAATCTTTCCGTCCTTGCGTGCATTGGCAACAGGCACCGGCTTCATTCACAACACCGTATACCTTATTGCACAGCATGGCCGAGTTCGAAACTGCAATTCAGCAAGCCATCGAAGCAGAAGAGATCCCCGGCTGCGTCCTTCTCGCTACAAATCGCGATGGTAATCCACGTTCGCCGTCGTCCAAGTCACTCTCTCACACATCTAGGCTCCTTCGAGTACACCAAAGCCTTCGGCAGCACGTCCATGAAGCCCCAAAACGCCAGGCCCCTCCAGCTCAACACAGTGATGTGGGTAGCATCCTGCACCAAGCTCATGACATCAATCTGTGCTCTGCAGCTTGTCGAGCGCGGCCAACTAACCCTCGATGCTCCGGTTTACACTCACATCCCAGAACTCAAAGACTTCAAGATTATTAAGACCTTCGATAATGAAGGGAAGCCAACTGAAGTGCAGCACACCAAGCCAATCACCCTGCGCATGCTCTTGACACACACAAGTGGTCTGAGCTACGATGCCATGCATCCTAAACTGCTCGCATGGCTTGCATACCATGGTCGGCAGCCAAGTGCAGGCGCAAAACTGCTGCAGCGATTCGACGCACCGTTGGTCTTCGAGCCGGGTGAGAGTTGGATGTACGGCTCTGGTATTGACTACGCCGGTTTGCTCATCGAGCGCGTAACCGGCCTCACGCTCGAGGAGTACATGCGCGAGAACCTTTGGGTACCGCTCGGGATCAAGGACATAACGTTCCAGCTCACGTCGCGCCCTGACATGAAGGAGAAGATGGCGGACATGAGTGAGAGAGATGAAAAGTCAGGGAAGGTCAGGTACACCGGCGCCAGAATGACATATCAGGATGCGGACGGAGAGGAAGTGCAGGACTGCATGGGTGGACAGGGTGTTTTTACGACTCCAGAGGAGTACATCAAAGTCCTGCATGCATTTTTGACGACGGACGAGAATGAGAAGCTGCTGAAGAAGGATACACTAAATGAGTTCTTCAAACCGCAGTTAGGCGAGGGTGCTTCCGCGGCAATCAACGCAATGTTGCAAGATGACATGGTGCGTCTAGTGGTATCTAATCCAAGAGCTGTACTAACAATGAGCTATGCAGATCAACAATGCGATGGGCGGTACTACAAAGGACTCGAAGAAAGACTGGGGCCTTGGAGGTCTTCTACTCCTGGAGGACCAGCCAGATGGCAAAGCAGCCGGTACGATGATTTGGGGCGGGCTGCCAAACTTGATCTGGGTAGGTTTCTTGTATATTGGTAGCTCTGCCGTGCGACTGACAAGGTTTAGTGGGTCGACCGTAAGACCGGACTTTGCGGCTTGTATGCGGGACAAGTGGTCCCTACCGGTGACGCGACATGTGCGGCTTTGGACCGTCAATTCGAAGCGGGTATATACGAACTGTACAAACAGAGTGGCCTTGTAAGTCCGCGCCTCTAGCGCAGCTGCTGATCAATGTCGAAGACTAAGCGCAACTCATCAACGCAACGTCATGAATTTAATTTAATTTTGCGGCCAAAATGTGTCTAAATAAGCCGCGTCATGTCTCGAAGACTGTTCCTCGGTCCTCAGGGGCTAAGGGCTAAACTGTAACAATACATATGCCTTCCACAGCTATGACTCGATGGATTACCATGCGTCTGGCATTTCATGTTCAGCATGATCCGAGGCTCTAAGATCAGAGTTTTCATGCACTCTGCTCCATGTCAGCAACTTCACAGGATAGGCAAGGAGCACCTACGCTTTCATAATCTGGACATTGCCGGACGATTTGAGCGCCCAAAGTAGAACCGTGAACTCGGCATCCAGTGTTTGGAGTTCCGGATCTTCTTTGGACGTCTCAAGATTGCGGATCATCTCTGCCATGCCTTGTACTTGAGTGTGGGGATCGTCCAGTGCCACCTCTTTGGGAGGTCCTACATGAGTAGTCCAAGGCCCGGGATCGAATCTTTTGACATCTGCAACGAGGTCGCGATAATTGGAAGCAGCAAGCTCATCGGGAGCTCTCAGGCTTAGTGTGGCTTCTGTTCGTAGAGGTCAGCGCCATACGTAATCATCACAGGAGAGTCACACCTTTGATCCAGCAATGAGTTGCGTGAGTCGTGACGACGCCACAGCTCATGCAAGGTAAAGTCGCGCTTTGAGCATCGTATAGCTGTGAAGGCCTCAGGTTTGTGCTTGATAGAGAACAAACACTATAAGTCAAGTCGTTCGCTGTGTCATAACCATCTTGCACAACATAATAATCTTCATCACCTTCGGTGTGATTAAAATCTTCCAAGCTTCCGGATGTTGTAGTTGGCGACAGGAAGGTGGTTACAGCACTTTTCACTGTGCAGGCGCTTGTTGGCCGCACTCGTCCGCGTAAACGTGGATCTAGCGATGAAGTTCTGCGAGGAGATTTTTGAGCTAGCAGCGTAGGAACGATGGAGTCTGAACGGATATGCTGTCTATCAGATGCAATCTGGCTCGATCGGACTGGCGAAGCACTATGAAGAGTAGTTGTTGTTGGCGCAAGTGCCGATTGAATCCGAAAGGCAGACCTACTCGTAGCCTGTACCGATGACAGTAAAGGCAAGGTGCTATTAGAAGTTGCAGCTCTGAGCGTGTGAAATAACGATGGCGTCTGTCGTTCCGTCTGGGATTCCATCGATCTCTGAGCTGACACAGCCGTTGAAGTTTGTTGCTTAGATCCTGTCAAGCCTGGCATCACGGCCAGCTGTCCTCGTTTTTCGCTTTCACTCGATTGATTACCATTGGCTTGAGCAAGTGGTGATGGGATGCGAGACGGTACAGAAGCAGGAGAAGCACCAATCCCATCTGATGTCGGTTGAAAATTGGCGGTATACAGTGAATTATCAACCTGCACATCGTTTAGCGTAGATTTATCTTGTGCGCGATGTAGGCTTGCGGGTGCTGAGACTGATAGAGGGGTTCGGCTTCGAGTGCAACCGCCACTGGCAACAATCAATGATACCGTATCACTTGAGAAAGTGTGTTGTGATGGCGACACGAGCACTTCCTCTGACAACGCGTCTCCTTGAGTACCAGATCTCGTGATTCGGTAGTTGACAAGCCGCTGTTCGGTACTGATTGAATACAGCGGCACGCGGCCTCGAAAGGATAGTGATTTTCCCAATATCCTCCTTTCGTTATAGATGGCCTCCAGATGTGCTGCTGCTGTGCCCACTGTTGGCCGGTTTTCTGGGTCTAGCTTGCCTGACACCCATCGCAGCGTAATGTTGTCGTACACACCATCGCCGACATCCTGGGCAATCAGGACGGCCTCAGGGGTATATAACCCACACTTGTAGGCGCGACGGTCGTCATCGTACGAGTTAAATTTCCAGTATCCGTTCATTGTGTGGATTGGATCACATTGTCTCGCAAAATGATGAAACTCGCCGTTCGGTGCCCACACTAGCCCTCGATGCGCGCTGTAGTACGCAAGCTTTTGGATAGGTGCACGTTCCGATTGCATGGTTGCAGGTTGAACAGCGTTGTGGGTTTGGAGATCAGTCGGTTTGTCCGGAAGGACAAGATGCAAACGAAACTGAAGTTGCGGTCAACAGTGGAGCTAGAGCTAGAGGAAGGAAAAAAGGAAGGAATCCACCGAACCTTAAAGGGTTAGTTAAGATATGGAAGGAGGCTTTCGCTTAAATGTAGAATGTTTTGATAGAAATGATGCAAACTTGTTAATTTGGAGATTTCACTTCACTTCGAGTGAACAGCTGGTCATCCGCGCAGCCACCGCTACACTACCGGGCATTAGTATTACTGCTCCTTCATAACATCAGAATCGTATCATCACTAGCGGTCATATCAATACACCCGAGTTCGACGTGCGCGAATCTTCGACAACTGTGAAAAGAGTCATGATAGCCTCACGTCGAGCTAGTTGGTTCCGTGTGATGAACATCATGTCTGTCCAAACCCTCTTTCGCGCCTTGTACGCAGTAATTCATCATTGCATTCATTCAATCTCACAAGACCATAGATACTGACTCACGAACAGTGCGTAAAGAACCTGGTCAAGAGGTGAACAACACGGAGCGATAGTTGACTGAATCCAAATGCAAAACGAGAAACATAGCCTGAGCGCTTCACATTGAGATGTTATTGAATATCGAGTGGAGAACATGTTGAATTAATCCATTATTGGGTTGAAGCCGATACCGCCCTCGGTCAGTATGGACGCGATTGCGAAAAAGTCCAGCCAGGTTCTAGAACGGTGCTGATAGATGAAGCAGAACACCGAGAATGCTCAAGCCAGCAATCCAATATACCCAATCACAATGAAACGAAAGCTCAGCGTAACCTTGCCAATGCCCATGGAGATTGTATGCCGTAGTAAGTACCACTCACTTCTCTCCGAGCCTCCATGCCCAAGCCAATGTGTGCCCTGAAGTTGCAGCACTCAGCGCTTCTTACCTTGCGCCTGCAGCAATTCAGCCTTCTCGAGTGCCTCACGCTGACGAATAGCACCGTGATCCTCGCTCACCTCGATGCTGGTCGGAAGCTCTTGGGTTGAAGGTGAGGCTCGAGGGGCGGGTGACGGTGAGTGAGAAGCTTCGATGATAGGTGTTGGTGTGGGCGGGATTCCTGTCGTGAGCTTGACAGCAAGCTCAGCATCGGCCTCTGGTGTTGGTGGCGAATTGCGAATAGCTCGAGCGACACGGACATGATGACTGGAGCCTTTGGCCTGGATGCAGGGAAGCTCAGCGAGAGAGGTTTCCAGCTCCTTAGGATCAAGACCGCGAAGCATAGGAAGAAGAACGCGACATTTTTCTTGGTCGTTGAGACTGTAGAAGTTGAGACCAAGGATCTCTTCCATGCTACGGTGACCGTTAAGTGCATTTGGAGGAGGTGTGGTAATAGCGGAGGTAGAGACGGTGCGCTTGTGTTGAGTCTTCTTTGGGATGGTCGTCTTCTTTGTGACTTTGACTGCGTTGTTGGTAGTTGATCTAGAAAAAGATTTTGGGGCGCGCTTGAGGCTTGTGCGTTTGGTCTTTGTATTGCCTGCGTATGGTGTCATGTTGGAGGTGATGGTGGACGTGGACACTTGCTGGGAAGTGCTGTGGATGAGATCGGTATTGTCGCGGAGGAACTGTTGCATAGAAAGTAGGTCTTCGGGAGAGATCTCGGGGTCTTCGTGGCTGCTTATATAGTGCGCAGAGTTGGCTCGTGGAGAGAAGTCAAGGTGAGCTTCAGTAGACGATGGAGCTGCTGGTGAAGCTAAGTTCTCGCGAAACGCGCGCCGTTCATCTTCGGTGACGCCAAGTGACCACATGGCTTCGATTGGACCCATGATCGTAAGGGCCTGTCTCTTGGGTAGAGACACCTCACCACCGACGGATTTACGCTTGCATGGGCTGGTGGTGGTAAAATGACCTGCGGGCGCCGCCAAGAGCTCATGCTGAGGATTCTCAGTCTCCAAAGCAGCTTTCAATTGCGCAATCTCGGCTTGAGCAGCCTTCAGGTCAGTAGCAGCTGAGATCTTTTTGCTTTGCCTAGGAGTGACAGTGGTTTCCTTCGGAGGAGTGCTAGGAATCTCAGCGACCTCGGACGGCGGTGGTGAGGATCGCTGCTCCACAACAGCGGGGGATCCGTCGTGACTCTCATCAAGAGCAAGGAATTCGTCGAAGTCGATAGTATCGAGGTCGTTAGAGCATCCAGCAGCAGAAGACGATGGCCAACCAATTGGCTGGCTCTGAATGTCTTCGTGAGGCCCAGCGAAAGGAGACGCGAGGCGGGTGACAGCCGGAGGACTGTTAGGCAGGAGAGGGAATGTTGAGTCTGCAGCTTCAGAGTCTCTCGTGAAACTAAAGAAATGATGGAGATCGAGGTTTTCGTCGCCTGCAACGAAGCTGGAAGGACCACTGTAAGACATTATGAATGATCGAGTGAGAACGAAACTCTTTTAGTCACTGGAGAGGCAAATGGGGACGTAGAATAGGAACTCAGAGTGCGACTTCGCAACTTCAAGTACCCTCAGACAAGGAGGTTGGGAGGCATTATCTAAGCTAAAAGCCATTCTACTCTATCGCCATTGCAAACCAGTACGTTGGCAGTCTTGGTGGAATATACGTACAAGCAGAGAAACGGGATTGGCCCAGCCTCCCACCTGTCATCAAAATTTATAAGCAAAGGGTCATGCGATAGTGGGGGTCCAGTTTAGGAGGTGCTTCAGGATCTTTCCTTCACCTCCCGCAAGTGAGCTAATTGGTCGGACCCGCAATTTGAGACAAGAGAGATAACAGGTCCATGGAGCGTTTTTAGTCATGATTTAAACTGAAAGACTAAAAATTTCCCGCAGAGTGGCTAAATGGTGACGATTTTGAGCAAAACGGGGCCTTGAGGTGGGTGGCGTGAAGTGAAAGAGAATGCTACGGGGGAACGACTCAAGCGTATTCCGAGACATGGACCTACCTGGTCGCATGAAAAATGATGAAATAACTGGGAAAAAAGAGTGTATAGCGAGGCAGTGCTGTCACCAGTAGCTGTTGTAATGACAATCTCGCTTGTGTGAGGTGGGAAGGAGGTCTTGCTGGTGAATGACGCGATGTAGGACATTTTTGCCGTGAACATACGTATTTTTGGGGCTAGTATACCGCTTGAAGACATCGTCAACTTTTTCCTCGTCATATTGACGATGATGCAGTTGAAATTTGTATGCTGTTGTGAGAGCTTGGTACTGAGCTTCCTTCTTTTGAAGCAGATGCTGGGCATGGCTTGCTTGTTTGCAGGGAGCTGTGACTTCACCATCCTTGTGAACCAGCACCTCAGTCATCTCGAAGAAGCTGCTGATACTTTCACGAGCGCTTCCGAAGATTGCTATTTCATCAGCCTCAGTCTTGCTGCTGCAACTACAAGTGCTTAGCTGTGACAATGTCGGCGCAGTGATGTCTACATCGAAATCTAAGGTAGCAAACACAGGCTTGCCATCAGACGAAGAAGGCCTGATCAAATCCTGGACACATTCTTGTATTCGCCAGGCCGCACTGCATTGTCGTACAATGCAAAGGTTGTTGCAAGGCTATTGAGAATCATTTTCTAGTCCAACGCATGCGCGAAAACAATTGCTTACTTCGACTCTGTGCGACTGCGTTTCCGGACTTTTGCCATTCCTGACGTGTTGAGTAGGTACCGGGGTAGCGTTATGGCGCATACGAAGGACATGTGCTTCAATTGACAATTGCTGGCGAGTTGGCATGTTGGACTGGACATGGCAGCTCAGGGGCTGTTTTTGATTGGAGTGCAACTTCTGAGTCGATCTGTCGCACCGGTGCCAGTGAACGAAGCCTTCAGGATCATGGGCGGTGGTTGTCTCAACGTTGTGTGGTTGCGTGTTGTTGGGGGCTATCTGGGTCCGTTGATTCCGAGCCATCGGTGTGCGTAGGATGCTTCGGAGAAGGGGTAAAAGTGGGCCAGGGGTCGATTCGATGTTTAAAAGTGCTTGTTTACACGGCTTTGTAGAGTGTAGTAGGTTGTCATGGGGTGTAGTGCGGAGCTATCTCTTCTTCACTCTTTCACTGCGCGTCCTCGTGTTGCTGCGCCTCGATGTCGCTGTCTCGAAACCCCGAAATTCTATGTCTACACTTATCTACAGCTACCCTGAAGGCGTAAGAGTTTGACATGTTGTATACTGCCTGGAGATGCGTTCATATCCCCAAAGAATTGAGGAAGAGGGAATCGCTTTACGAACTCAGTGGTGGCGAAATACCGAGTTTGCGGCAGCATCATGTTCTGACGTTTAAAAAAGTGTATCGACTCTACGCCATCCTTCACCCGATCTTCAATGAAGCGCTCTCAGGATCTCCCCTCTAGATTGTTTACCGCATAGATCACAAACTTTAAGATGAAGCATTTGAAGTAGACTTTTGCAATGCTATATTGCGGAGATGTGGATACTTTCGAAGGCTTGGAGAAGTCTTTGGTTCACGCAACAAAGGCCATAGCAGCGATGATTCAAAAACTCCTGTGATCGATTGAGCACGATTTACTCCACACAGCGATCGTCAATCATCGAAGATCCTGATTCGGCCTCGAACGAAGATGAGTGTGTTGTAGTATCTGAGGTAAACCACGTGTGTTTTGGCAAGAATGGAGGGTAGGAAGACGTATAGTGGTATGTGTTAGGGTTATAGGTCATGCTGTCAGACCTTCTCGCTGGAATTCCGTTTTCCAATCAAATACCTTCTCAACTGCAGAGTCATGCCCGGTCACCGTTAGATCTCGCGTTCCAGTTTTGCCTTTTTGATGCTCTCGCGCTCCAATCTCGGCATTTCGCATTCGACCCTCTTCACCCTCTTCTCCAACCTCTCGACCGTAGCTAGACCCGTTGGTCTGCCCGTGATCTCGTCGACGTGGTGGACTACCACATGTCTCGTGGTTTCCGCGCCTGTTTTCGCGCTCCTTCGGTACCTCGGTGTCTTGTGACGAATCTACCGCCAGCCGTGCCTGCTGCGCGTCTGCATCTGCTCGATCAACTAGATCGCGTAGTCTTCCGCCTGTCAGCTCATCCAGGGCATCGCCAACTTTTGAGCCAGGTTGGACCGGCGTCTCACCGCCGTTGATCCGCTGCAGCACCAAGTACGCAGCGAGTCCCCACAGAAAGGTGATGCTAGCCGTGCAGCTACCAACGAAAACGATGGGAACAGCAAAAAGGAGGGCGAAACCGGTAATGAAGAGCGTGGACAAGAGGGCGATAATGGCACCGATGAATATGCAGGTAACAAGGGAGACGACGAGGGTTGCAATGGCGAAGGCAAGAAAGACAAGGATTGGTAAACCGGCCAAAGCAGTCTGTGCTGCGAGGAAGGACTGGTCATGTTAGCAGCTGCTGGCGCCGTCGAGGAGAGCTTGGTCCCACAGCCAGCTTAGGATTGCGCAAGGAAAAGGCGCGCAGGTTCTCGAGAGCACGCTCACGCTGCTTCGGAGGGAGGAGACGGTTGGTCGTGTGCCCAATGGTGGTGCCCACGTTGCTAGCCACGTCCAAGGCGGTGCGTACAACGACCGACATAATGGGCTCGTGCTCGGTGTGAATAGCTAGCAGGTAGAGATGGGGAGTGGCTCATGTATGGAGGGAGGTTAGAAGTGGGTGGGTGGAAGGTCGTGGTGGGGAAGAAGAAGATGAAGATGTTGATGATGAGATGGATTGGATCTGTCACATGGGAACTGGGAGCGGTGGTTGCACGCAACATCAAAATGAACAAACACGTCGATTGACCAAACATGGCGTGCCTGCCCTGCCGTCTTGGAGACGCGTGCTACAAATGATGTCAATGTCAACGCGCCGGTCGCGAACGGTGGACGGCGTGCCGCTAACCGCTCCTGGTCTAGGCTTTCGTGCTCTCACCGCCGAAGCCATTCTGCCAATTCGAGGCCGAACTTTTTTGGTCGCGACACAGACAAGGCCAATCGCCAAGCGCAACACACCAGCAACAGCATGGCCGAGAAGAAGAGGAAGAGAAACGAGGAAGGTGCCGAGCGGCCGAGCAAAAAGACGGCAGTCGCGTCCCAGGGAAACGTCAGAGTGGAGTGGCTGCAAGAGGAAGCGCTGGGCCCGCTGCTGGGTACGTCGCACTGCGCAACCAACGAGAGCAGGCAGCAGAGACTAACGGAGAGACAGCCGCGACACCAGGCCTCAAGCTGCCTTCGCGCATCAACCTGAAGCCGTACCAGCACACCAAGATCCTCCCCAAGTCCTCCGTCACCACGCTCCTCCTCCAGTCCTCCGACCACGCCCGGCTCGACTACACCGCTCAGCAGGAGCAGGATGGAAGCTCAGGGAGCCAGCTCAAGGACTACGTCGGTGTCTTCGACCCAGACACGAAGAAGCTGCAGATGGTACCCGTCAAGAGGGTGACGGTGCGAAGCACGCTGCGCAGCGAGACACAGGAGCTGCAGGAAGAGCAGGCGCGAATGGAAGCAGCACAGGGGACAATGACGGCCAAGAGACACGCCCTCGCCGCAGAGTTTGGGTCCAAGAAGTCAAGGAAGAGGATCGACGACATCACCATGAACTCGATCCGCAGCGGAGCGCCAGAGGCTGAGCAGAGGAACGAGGGCGTCGCAGACAACGTCCTAGCGAACATGGCCGACAACACATCTGCCATGCCCACAAAGGCCGAGCTCGCAGCCGCTCTGGACAGCTCCAAGCCACGACCGTCACCAAACCTCGCAGCAGAATTCCCTGGTGACGTCTACACACTGGATGCCGTCGTTGGTAGCGAGCTCATGGGGCTGATACCCGTCAAGGACTGGATGGACGCTTCGCAGGCTGGCGAGGGTGTGCAAGTGAACAGCAAGTTTGTCGCCAAGCGCATCCTCAAGCTGTGCAGGAACAAACAGGTCCAGAAGCTCAAGGTCCTGCGCTTCATACTGCTCTGCATCAACTTCAACGCTGCGCTGTCTGGGCAAGCCGGAAGGTTCGCAAGACGGATACCGCCAAAGGGCAAGCTCGAGAGCTTGATGAACGAGGACAACATCCCACTGGTCAATGCCATTAGGAGGAAGTTTGGCTCAGAGTATGTTGGCGAAAAAACAAGACGTTCTATACTGACACGCACAGAAACAACGACATGCCTCGCTGGAACATTGACAACCTGATAACCCACGTCGCAGCGGCTGCGCTCATTGTAGACGACTTCGAGGTGGACGTCAACGACCTACGCGAGGACCTCAAGATTGAGAACAAGGAGTATGTTGTCTCGACGCCTCTCTTGATCATCAACAGTTAACATCCCACAGAATCAAACAGTACTTCCACGAGCTAGGCTGCCGAGTTGGCCCACCTACACAAACCGACATGACAAAATTCAAGTTGACCAAGGCCGAGGCGAACAACCACAACGTCGCGAAGCTGAGGCTGCCGTTGACGTTCCCAAGGGTGAACATCCCTACTAAGAAGAGAAGATGATCGTCGTACAAGCATACAAGCATCAATCAAAGCATCGAGACTCCACGGAGCCTCGTATTCCCATCTACTCTTACACCTACGTCTGTCAGTTTCCCATGTGGACTTCAGGCACAATCAGCTACAAAACCGATCGTCAATCGCACGCGTGCACGCCATCACCCGTGAACGTCACCCCACTCTCCAACCCCAAAACGTCGCACCCCAAACCACGTTCAGCCATGCCAGATCCACGGATCTCACTTCGCTACGCCTAGATACATCATCGAGACCCTTAGGCTCGTCATGCAAAATGCTCATTCGCAATTCAACCCCACACCCTCATGATGACATCACCACCCGCCACTACATCGTGACGCAGCCGCGTATGATAACATAACATCCACTCTATATAACGCGTCTTAGCTGCAGTAACTACAAGACATCTCACTCATCATCTTCCATCTTCATGCCCAAGTCAACAGGACCCCTTACCGATCAGCTTACCGGCGCGTCTCAAGCTTCATCTACACCCAACATGACTGATAATACCACTTCGGCCGCTGACAAGCTCGGCGCAAACAAGGGCACAAACGCCATTCCCAACGAGGTACGACTCATCTCATCCTTTCAAATCTATAATGCATCCGCCTGCGCATCCCAAATCTAAGTCACCATACTAACCCATCCAGAACCCATCCGTCATCTCCTCCGCTGGCGCAATCGGCAAGCAATTCAACCCAGATGGCGCCATTGGATCCATTGGGCAGGCAGTCGGCGGTCCCTTTAGCAAGGATGGTGTCATTGGTTCGCAGTTCGACGCGAGCAAGGACGGTATCGCGGGGCATGTTGAGCGCGCGGTCGATGGACCGTCAAACCCCGCGGGTAGCGACAAGAAGGCATAGATTATCGCCCATGATGTACAGTACCATGAGTCAAGAGGCTTGATGGATTAACGAAGTAATTACCATTTTACGTTCCACTTGGGTCTTCGGTTGAATGTGATGTATTTGGATGTGTGTTTTCCACCACTGCTATTGGCTGATCGAGGCGTTGACGTCTCAAATGCATACACGCAGACTATTATGATACTGTGTAACGGCACACTGTTGCGTCATCACATGTACTGTGCTGGTATGACTGACAAACTGTCTTCCAAGCCTGCAGACGTCGCCGAAGCACCGGGCATCTCAGCGCGTGGTATAGCGGCTTGCTCGGCTCAACCTTTGTTCCTCCCAAACCCAAACGTTGTATGAAGCTTACTCCCCTCCGAGCCGACGGCCAGGGCCGAGGCTACCGAACTGAGCACCGGTGCTGCGTCCGGTACTGGGCTGGTCCGACCCCGTCTCGCGCCCACGACCCTGCACAGCGAATCCATATCCCCTGTTCTGCGCCGTTCCAGGCGTCGCACCAAACCAGCGCTTCACGATCTGCGGCGTGAAGATGTAGTTCTTGCCGCCACCGAATGTCGGCCAGATGCGTGTGAGAAAGTCGTACAAGTGTGCGGCAACAAGACCCGTCAGCTGGTTGAGCGCCGCAGACTGACCGTCGATGATGAAGGTCATGAACATCATGGCGAAGGGCAGGTACTTGGAGTCGAAGTTCACGATGAAGAAGTTGACCTGGCGCGTCGGGTTGTCCTGAGCGAATGTGTATGCGTATGCGAGGGAGAGCGCGGGGAGGAACGTGTAGCCGTCGAGGATGACACCAGCAAGCGCCTTTTCATCACCGTCAGTAACTCTTCTCTTAAGTAAACGTAAACATTCGACGAGAGCGAAAAGAAGACGAAGGTATGTAGGGAGCCAACACCGCCGAGCAGAATTGCGAGTCTGCACAGCTTTCTCAAGTAGCTATCCCACCATGCCCACACACCGCAACAGCCCTTTAATATTTTGCGAATGACGGACAGTGCGATATGCAGGGGTACTCTCCCTCGGTTCCAGGAAGCACTTCAGCCATTGAATCAAGCCAGGTGCGCAGATAATCCGAGGTGATGCTCTGTTGCCAGAGATCTACAAAAGTGCATGAAGCAAAGCAAATGTGTGCGAGAAGGCAAATACTTACGACTATGACCGAGCCAACGAACATAGTATACACGAAGAAGTCGCCCGGCTGCGCGAAGCGCGACGACTCACGCTCAATGGCGCTGCCGTACTGGTATAGGAAGTACGGATCTAGCAGAATGGCGAACTTCGGTTTCGTGATGAGAAACGCGGTGAAGACGCGCCAGATCTGCGGTACAATCTTCGTGGTGAAGACCATGTGGCTTGCAAAGATGTACTGGTACAAACTGATGATGCCGCCATAGCCCAGCGCGGATACAACTACAGAGAGCGCTGTGAGGGTCCTGTAGAGCTGTTAGGTTTGTTCATGACGCAATACACTTGCAGCTGCCTGCAGTGAGGCTTACCTGGAGACCGGGGGCAGCGTCCAAAAGACATCCATCGTGAAGCACAGCTACGAGTGAGCGTGTTGATGTGGTGGTGTCTAAGGACAGCGAGTGCTGCCTGAAAGAATAGTTTTAAGCAAGCCGTGGCCTTTTGAGGCGGCCGCTCGCGTGGGGCACTTACATAAGCTGCTAGCTTGAGCACAGACCAAACAGCTAGAGACTACCGCTCTTGCACGTTAAAGATTGTAGTGCCTACACATTGCCAGACATGTGTGCTTTTCAAAATGTGTGCTTTTCAAAATATGTAAAAAAAAATGAATCCGCGACAAGAGCTCTGAAGTGCCTAAGGATTGTATTTACGTGTGTTATGTCATACGAATATGGAGCTCTGGACGCCACGTGCATTGCCGAAAAGGAATGCAAGCATTTTTCATCTTATTAAGTGTTGATATCAATCAGATTTCTTGCAAAGATTCCGCTCAGCAATGGAAACTTGTGGGGCGTATGCTCTACAAAGTACGCCTCACGCTCATTGCTTAACCCTCCCCACCGGAGCCTGTGCTCATGGATCAAAATCTGATTCATCTCTCAAATTCGATTGGCGGGGCGTCTGAATTATGAGACAATATCTCATTATAATACACCTTCCTGGAGTCCCTCAAGCCTCATTTCAAA
>SATU01000591.1:0-18043 GCA_004335285.1 Ascochyta fabae | reverse complement strand
ATCTATAGAAGAATTTAATCTCTCTTTCTTAATTATTAATCGTTTATCTCTTAAGTCTCTCAACAATCACAATTAGTAATCAGATTAGCAGTTCAATAGATAGCACTAGAGTAAAGGTACAACTTTTTAGTATAAGAGCTAAAGCTACTAGGAATAGTTAGTTATGTGCTGTAATAGCTTAGAACGCCTTATATAGGGACAGAAAGACCTACACTAAGATTACCTTAGCTAAAGAGCAATAGATCTTAGCAAGATAGGTATTATTAAGCTCTTTCTTGTTATTAGTGCGTCCTTTAAGGGCATAGTCTTTAAGATAACTATAGATAGCTGCAAGATGCTTATAATGCTCTTTAGAGAGCTACAAGGTGTTAGTATACACTAAAATAGCCTAAAACGCCTAAATATACTGCAAAGCAGTTAGAGTTAGTAAAGAAGTACCTTTAGCACCTTATAGTCTAAACACTGTCCCTATTCTTAAGCTTAAAGAGCTAGGCCTTGTAGATTAACTAGTTTTTATTAGTAATTAGAAGGAAATAGTAGCTAACTATGCTACCTACACAACACTCTCTAGTGCTAAACTAGGTAACACAGCAGACATAGACATAGATAGAAGGGACAGCATTATTAGCTATGTTATTAGATCTATACGTAAAGTCTATAATAGATAGAAAGAGCGTATATAGTGTTAACTTAGGCAGATATAAGCTAATATAGTATAGAATAGCGTTAAATAGTCTACTATACACTAGTTAGCACTAAAAGAGTTTAAAAAGGCTATCTTCTACTTTAATAGACCTATCTTAGCTAATATGCGCTATAATGGCGCATAATGCCCTAGAAGGAGAGCAAAAAAGAGAAAAGGCAAAAAGTTAAATTCTAGATAAACTTACAGAAGAAGGTAGTAGAGTGTAGAAGTAACAGACTAAATTAATAAAGAGGAACCTAATATATACTACTTTGCTAGCAGCTAGAGCAGCTGTGCCCTTGCTGCTAAATTTAACAGTAAAGGTAAGAGAGAAAAAAGAGAGGCACGCGCCTAGGTAAAGGTAGAATATTAGGCCTCTAGTTAATTAGAACAAGGTAGTTAATACTGTTCTAGAATACACTACAATAGACTATAATATACTATAATACCCTATACTAGGGCCTAATAGTCCAACGTTTAATTAATTAGGGCAATTAATCTAAGAAGGGGGATAATATTAGCCTAATAGCTAACGCCTGAGAAGGTTGTTACAAAGTAACCTGTTCTAGATTAAGCCTAGTATAAATAGTCTCTTGTACTAGATTAATGCCTAGCATTAAATAGTCTATGATTTAATTATTGTAAAGAAGCACAACAAATAAGGGTATAGAACAAAAAGTAGTAACTAAAACAAGCCTAGTCTCTCTACTTGTAGCACAAAAAATTGTAACATACATGTTAACAAAATGTCTTAATAGATTTAGTGTACACGTCTTGCGTGAACCTAATAACAAGTAAGTTAAACAATAAGTAACTTGATAAGTTAAACACTAACTAACTCTAAAGTCTAAGTTAACAACAAACTATAGTAGAAAAAGCTTAACACCTACTAAACAGTCGTGATTCTATTATAAACTAAATAATCGTAGCAGAATAAGGGGCATTATAGGCAATAACCCCTTAACTAGAAAGTAGCTAATATTGCAAGAAGAGTCTGTAATATACCTATATAGTTAATGTCTATAATTCTATAAAGTCCTTCTGTCTATGCTAGTGTTTTATACTTAATTGCATCTTTTAACCTTCTGCTCTAAATGCAGTATGCATAATAAACTTACAACCTTACTACTATTATAAGCTTTTATTGCAAGCACCTACCTCTAGCTATAGGTTGCAACTAAGACCTAAACTACTGCAACCTTAACTGCGCAAAAATCTGCTCTAAGTATATCTAATTAGTGCTCTTACGCCTATTAGCAACTAGGCGCTTTATTAGCAATGTAGTATTAATTACATCTAACTCTTTCTTATTAATAGCATCCCCTATATTAAATTTAATATTAATAAAGTAATAAGGGTGTATGTGTTTAGTTAGAGCATTTTGTTAGCCCTTCTAACAATACTATAGCAGGCTATAGATATAGCAAGACAGATTAGCACTATCCTACACATACTACAGGCACTAGGAATGTTAAAGAGCTATTTGTTTGTCTAAGAGGGTGTAGAGAGTCTAGAAGGGATAGAGTAGCTTAGGTTGCTGCTTCTAAGGTAATCTATAACAGAGTTTTAGGCAAAAAGGAGCGTATTTGCATTGTAAACATAGACAGCATAATCATAAGTTAAGAACGTGTAGGGGGATAATTGCTAGCTAGGCATAGCTTTAGGGGTTAATTGTTTTCTAGTTGTATATTGTTGTTTAGATAAACTAGCTTTAATACAGATGCACTTTGCTATAAGAAAGTAGATATAATTAACTATCTTTTGTGTTTTAGTTAGACTTAAAATTAATAATATGTTTTATTAAAGAACTGGTGCTGATTGATACCCCTGTAACGGTGCTGGTTCGTGGCGCAGATGAGTGCCTTCTCAAACACTAGTTACAAAATCGAAACACAAAACGGCCAACGGCTAGATTAAATAGTCTATAGTTAATTATACATCTCTGTTGCTAATTATATTATTACTACTTGTGTTGTTACCTTATCTTTCAGTGCACCTTGCCTTAGGGCCTAACAATTAGTAGTTAAATAATAAAGAATGTGTCTATAATATTAGTTAGTAGATTTAAGAAATGTAGAAATTAGAAAGTTAGGTAAATAAGTTAAAATAGGATAGAGTAAGATAGAATAGAACAGGTTAGAATAAGTTAGTCTATAGTTGTAGTATGTATAGTTGTGTACAGCTATACATAGTTGTATATCTTTCTTTCTCCTTTCTTCAAGTTGTCTACTGTAGAATCTTAGTTACACGCAGAGTGTTACTGTGCTACAAATAAAAAATCGATAGTGGTGTGCGCTGACTTGGGTGACTGTATTATGTAGACAGCTCCTGGTGTGTATGGTGATGGAAGGCGTGTGATATGCTGCTCTACACGTATGAAAAAGTGGATATGCAGAATTGATAAGGAAACGCCGCGGGGGGATATATACGCTTTTGAACGCTGCAATCAGATCGACTACGCCTCGCTGTTCGCTGCGAGAAGAGACACTCGCGCTAGGAAAGCCAGCTCTTCCCTCTTCTATCCTGATCGGCGTCTCGCTCCCCGTCAGCCACGGCGACGGTCGTCGTGTGCCAGATTCCCTCTTGACTGCCCCCTCGCTCGTCGACAGTGATGGCCATTCCGATCTCCTCGTCGCTTGGCCGTCGACTCCCGCTCGCGCTCCGCTCGTCAATCGGCTCGATGCGCGTCCACACGCCCTCCTTGTCCCGGTTCGAGCTTGGCGCCATGGCGTTCAGCGCGATGCTGCGACGTGCTGAGCCCGTCGCGGTCGGGATGTGCTTGAGCGTGCTTGGGGCTACGGAGCGGCCGCGCGAGTTGCTGTACGATGAGACCTTCTCGCGGAAGAAGACGCGCAGTACGGGGATCGAGGCGCCGATGATGGCCACGGCGGTTTCGACGGCCGTCCAGATGGTTACGTCTTTGCCGTTGTAGGAGAAGTCGCCCTGCCGTAGCTGGATTAGGTACACGCCTTTGACGATTGCGCACACGCCGGCTCTGGGAGCTGTTAGTTGTTGCAGATCAGTGAAGAAACAGGGACGTACAAGACACCCATGCTCATGGCGATGCCGACGCCGATCTTCTCGCGCAGCCGCATTTGCAGGCCCCAGATCAAGGTCCAGGGGAGGAGCGCAAGCGCAAAGTCGGCCGCTGCGCACCATGCCGCGTTGAAGATGCCGTAGTTGACGGTGATGGTGGCGTCCCAGCAGGTTCCTTCCAGGGTCGGGTTCCATGCTTTCGCCGTGGGCGTGCACTGTATCCAGGTGATAAAGGCAGACGGGAGCATGATGAGAAAGAGCGTGACGATGCAGAACCAGACGAACCATCGAACCGGGCCGGACGTGAGTCGTAGTAGTGTTACGCCGAAAGAGATCTTCGAGAAGGTAGATGCAAAGCAAGAAATCGAGGCGCCGATGGATGTGTAGAGCGCGATGGTCAGAAGGTTGTTGGGGTCGATGTCGATGGTTCGTTTTCCGAATCCAAGCAGTTGGCCCGTCTGTGTCAATATGGCTTCAACGAGAAGGAGGACCTGGGTGTGTTAGTGGCTAAACGCAGCAGGACGATTACTACTGACCCATGAGGCGATGAGGATGTGATCATCCCACCACAGGCCTTGCCTGCGACTCAGCTTTGCATATATCCGCAAGGCCAGGAACCCTCCGCAGAGGAATGTCAACCACCATGTAACGCCAGCGATCAGCGGCCCGTTGTCAGGAACGCCCATGGTCGCCGCAACAGGAGGCTCGCGCAGCGCAGAGAGGAATATGAACAAGCATGCGATGCACAGATCCGTCGGAGATCAAATACAAACCCAAACTGTCTCGAGAAGGATCATAGAGTGCGGGGAAGAACAAAGAGCACCATGATCCTCCCGACGAGACCGCGCGCGGTGCGTAACCAGGGTCTTAAGACGTCCAATCCGTGGAGCGCCAGACATTGAACCACGCCAGCGCTGCAATACATTCCGGGGCAAAAGGAGCTCAAGGCGCGCTGTACCATCCTTGACATCTTGACACCCAACGTAGCGCGTTTGGCACTTGCTAGGCTCATCGTTGTCGGCGGGTGTAGATGATGGCCGGCGCTGGCCCTTCTAATTCGAGAAGACGATCCGGTTGGCCACGCCGAGTGATTTGCAGTGGGTTAGTTCTGGGACCAACAGTCGGCCGGTCATTGGAATTTCCATGAAATGCAACGCCCGTCCTCTAACTGCCTCCAGCTACCGTGTGGTGAGGACGGCGTGAGCTGCACGAGCGGAGGCTAGGTACCTCGACTTTCATCCTCCCGGAAATGAGCGCAACGGTTGAGGAAGCACGCGAAGCTCTGCCGAGTTTGAACCACTCATCGCTTGCGGTCGGCAGGTTCTGTGGAAGATGCAGTTCGACGTTGAGGATCCCTGCAAATCGGCAATCGGCGTCGGACCAATTTGATCGAAAATCCTTGAGTCCAGATGTGTCGTACCTGAACACCTTCCCTGTTTGCAGATTGCCGCGACCCGTGTCTTGCTCCCTGTAAATCATCAACGTCAACACGCTCTGCATGCGGAACGACGCGTTGACAGAAGTTACCTCTTTGTTAGCTCGCGGCAGTTCTTGCGTCCGCGTAGTTTCGAGCTGAGATGACACAGCCTTCGTGCGCACTAACGAACGCCGGAGTCAAAATAAACTTTCCACTCCGAGACTCAGCCCTGCTGCCGGCTGGGAACCTCCGAAACGTAAGCGACAGCCACACACATGGCGATGATGAGGCGAACCCATGATTCGGGAATGTTGCGTGGGCTATACGGGCGGCGAATGCGAGGCAACACATCTAATAGGATGATGTTCGCCCAACAAGATGGTTCAATATGCTGTCGCTTAAAAAATCAAACTCTGATGTGTGCGATCCAAGCGATGGCACTGAATGTTGAGGTGATGTATGTCGAACCACACGACTCAGTAGTGAACATCGTGTATGCACAGAAGCCCGACTGCGCGTCTGCTCGCCTGCCTGATCCTCAACGCTGATCCTTTGCAGTCTAAGACCGCGATTCAGTAACTCCACAAATTTGGAGCTCTGCAGTCGTTGAAGCCCAAGCAGCTATATTGGGTATGATTGGAGATAGTCGAGAGCAGATCCTCATCCTCGACAGCGATCAGGTTCATGCGAAGTTATGGTCCAGTCGCTGTTCCCCGGCGTGGCACGCTCTCGTTCGTTGCTAAGTCGCAGGGGCCAGAGGTGCGAAGACTAATTTGCAGATTGTGCGGCGCAATGCCCGTGGCCATGAAAGAAAAGAATGAGTCGCGAAGGACGATTGACGCCACTGTTTCAAGCGTCCAAAGCCCCGTTCCTTGTACCTGTGAGGAGCCGGATGAACGATGAACGAAGGAGAAGCTGTGAATCGTTGCAGGACGTGAGGAGGCATGGAATTGCATTTCTATATGAGCATGTGTACCGATTCGAACATGCAATGCCTCATTCTAATTTCTGTCCCGAACTGCTCATGCCAGGTCAGTATCCCATTGGCGCGCAGTTGCTTACGTCGTCTCACTTCCAACCCTTACTATCTCTTGAACTCCTTGATCTTCTCCTGGATCGCCGTCTTGACGTCGAAACCTTGGAGCGCGCTACCTCGTCGCTTGCGATCTGTGATCTCGCGCTTGACTTGGGCGACAATAGCATCGAGCTCTGCTTCTGGGTCGTCTGCAATGCCTAGCGTAGGCGCCCTTCTGCTGCTGGTGGTACTGGCCATGGAGTTCGTCCTTGTGAGATTGTCCTTCTTGATCTCTTCCTTTGCAATCTGCTCGATGTTGGACATGTCAAGATTGGCCGTAGATGCTGGCGTTGCCCGTAGAGACTGGCGCTGTTGAAGTTGCTTGCGGAAAGGCAGGGAGCGAGAGAACAGGCCAAAGCAGCCCGCGACGCCGATGAGTGTGTAGAAGTACACCCGTGACCAGACCTTCAGCGTATCGGAGAAGCCGAGCAGGATGAATGGAGCGACGGTGAAAGAAAAGGCCACTTGCGTGAGCAAGAATGTGAAGACATCATAGTAGATCTTGGTCGACAGGTCTGTCTTACCATCCGCGGCAAGGAAGAGAGGGCGCACTAGGCGCCGACCATCTGGGACTGTCAGCTCAGGCGATTTCGATGGATGCTCATACACTTACTCTTTGCAGCAGCTTGAAGAAGAGCAGCCAGGATGAAGGCCATGTAGTAGCCTGGGTAGAAACCATGCCAGAAGGCGCTGGTCACGAAAGTCGCCAGCGTAGCGCCGAAGCCTGGCTTCTGCCCCTTTGGCGTCACGCGCAGGTACATGTAGTTGCGCAACCATTGATTAGTGTTGATGTTCCATTCGCCAAGGAATGCGCGAGTGTTCTGAGCTGTCTCGATGGCAATGGGCCGAATGTTGGTGAGGCGGTCCCATTTCGCGCGTCCAGTCTTTGCATCGATGCCATTGTATCCAATACCAGAGAGGATGCAAGCACCTTCAGACAGACTCCAAACACCGTAGTACTTCATGCGGGTAGTAAGGCCAAGCATATACAGCTGCCAGACTCTGCGCAGGAATCCGTACTTCATGTACTCGTCGCTGAGGAAGAACGAGGGATAGTACCAGCCAGAGAACTTGAGGAACGCAACAATCCAGAGCGTGCCATAGACAGCTTTGAAGGCAGCTGGAGTGCCACTACGAGGGATCTTACGCTTCTTCCTTGTGGGTGGTGCCTTGGAGGGATCTGTTCCTGGTGGTAGCGTGAACATTGTGGTCGTGATGTATTGGCTGTAGTCGCAGTAGTCGAATGCAGGGCCAGCCATGAAACCAGGAAAGAACAAAACGTAACCAGCATAGTCGAGGATGCTAGGCAGAGTCCTGATAGCATGCTCTCTCTGGAATTCTGAAAGCTCTGAATCTGCAAGACGACCGTCTTGTACGTTCCAGCAGAAAGCTGTAAGTTTCATGACAAGGACCATCTGTGCACCAGATATGTCGACTGCTGAGGCGTTGTTGATGGATTGGCGGTAGATGTGGTTCAGAGACATGTGTCCCATCAAAAAGACGAATCCGATCCAGGGCATGAATGGCGAGTCAACCCGGGATGCGATAATGTAGGCACCGGCGGCGCTGATCAAGATGGTTCGAAGACCGTCCCACAGGTCAAACAGGCCGACCAGGTAAAACATTGCAACACTGCAACATCAGTCAACGGTCCAGAACTCGGAGAAGAGAGACCATACCCTATGCTGAAGGCGTTCTTCTGCCATGGCGCCTTGTCTGGTATCCGCTTAAGAAGTCCAGCCAAAGGATAGGAGAGGTAAAACGAGAACACAAGTTTGACTGCAGAGGGTCAGCATAGAATGAGGCGAGACTGGAGAGACGCTTACGCTCATCCGCTGACGTCCCGAGTGAGCCACCGACATACTCGAAGGCTGTGTCAACTTGTTAGTAAGCGGCCTTGTTTGAGGTATGTATAAAACGTACGCGCATTGATGTATGGCAACATCTTGGCCGGGTGGGGTTAAGGAGATTGCTCAGGGACACAGAAGGAGGGAAAGGGAAGAGTTGTTCTATGAGCGATCAGGACCTATCTATCTCGAAGCCGTCCACATGTTCAGTCGAGTTTGATGTACGAATAATATCGACGGTTCCTGGCACACGTACAGGGTAAAGGTGGCAGCAGCCTGTGACGTCGTCACACTAACATTTTGTGCGCTTGAGCTGGAAAGAGTAAAGCGGGAGAGCTGGAGCGGTCAGGCGTGGCAGAATGTCCAACACCACGCGAAAGTTCGCGGTCGATGCATGTACGCGAAACAGAATCGAACACGAAAACGGATAGCGAAGATGAGCGCGACATACAACCTTGAGCCGAATCCAACCGCCAAGGTTCTCCTCCACACCACTCGCGGTGATGTCGAAATCGAGCTCTTTGCGAAGCAAACGCCCATCACCTCGCGTAACTTCCTACAGCTGTGTCTCGACGGCTACTATGACAACACTGTCTTCCACCGCCTAGTCAAAGGCTTCATCATACAAGGAGGAGATCCAACTGGCACCGGTCAGGGGGGAGAGAGTAGCTATGATGGCGAGCCATTTCAAGATGAGATGCACAGTCGGTTGAAGTACACACGGCGAGGTCTGCTGGGAATGGCAAACACTGGCAAGAAAGACGACAATGGCAGTCAATTCTTCTTCACTCTGGCTGCTACGCCAGAACTTCAAGACAAGAACACCATGTTTGGCAGGATTGCTGGAGATACCATCTACAACCTGATGAAGATGGCCGAGGCCGAGATTGCAGAGGGCAGTGAGGATCGGCCAATGTACCCTACAAAGGTCACAGGGTCTGAGATCATCCTCAACCCATTCGAGGATATGGTCAGGCGGGAGAGGGTAGCACAGCGGACGGAACCTGAGGCAAAGAAGGTCAAGAAGCCGAAGAGGAAGGCCGGAAAGAACGTACTGAGCTTCGGTGGAGAGGATGGAGAGGATGCAGCGCCTGTGTTGAAGAAAGCCAAGTTCAACACGAAACTGGTCAGTGCTGGCGAGGAACAGTCCGCAGGCCCAGTCGATGCACCCAAGACAAGAGCTCCCGAATCGAAAGCCATACCTATTCGCAAGCCTTCTCGAAAGTCGCCGTCGAGATCGCCATCTCCCAAACCCGTTAAGGCAGCGCCACGATCACCACCTCGCGAAAAGGCACGCTCGCCACCACCCCGAGAGCTGTCGCCAGAGTCTGAGAAGAAGTCAAAGATGGACCGCGTCAATGCACAGATCGCCGAGCTTAAAGCGTCGATGAAGCGTAATACTGGCCCACAGCATGCAGAGCAGACAAAGAAGAAGTCTTTGCTGGAGTCCATGGTCCCAACCTCCACAACTCGTGGGCGAAAGCGCGGCGCCGGTGGAAACGCTGCCCAGGAACAGGCTACGCTCGATGTGTTGTCCAAGTTCAAGTCAAAGCTTGAAGCAACAGAGCCTGCGACAGCACCAAAGAACAAGTCGACTGTAGCGACGGAGGACGTCGAGATGAAAGGTGGCGCTACCAATGGCACCAAGGCGGACGAGGAGGACGAGGCGGTGTGTGATCTGCACTTCATTGCAGGGTGTCAGTCATGTAAAGCATGGGATCAGGAAGAGGAAGAAGAATCAGATGACGATGCTGGATGGATGTCGCATTCCCTCAGCTTCGCGAAAGACAGACTAGGGAAGGATTTGGAATGGAAGAGAAAGAATGAGGAGGATCTGCTTGTGATCGATCCGCTGGAAGAGGCCAAGAAACACAAGGCTGACGCGAAAGGAAAGCGAGAGTGGGACGGTGGAAAGGATAAGAAGAAACTAAAAGCATGAGCGTGAACTTGGCAGGCTATGATATACCCCAGAATCCGAATAGCAAGAGATGTGTCAGCTGTCCTAGTCTATGAACGAGCAAAGCACGATATCTAGTGCAGCTTGCAGCAATATGCAGGCAACAAGAGCGCAGGAAGACCTCTGGACTGGGTTGTGCGGGGCTGTTATCCAATGGCTTCACGCCCTCACTTTCACTTCACACACTACGCGCCCGACGCCATCCAACGTAAAAGCTGCTGTCACCGCCGGATTTTCCTCGCCTAACAAGACACCACTTCTCACCAAGTTCTTGAAATCACCTCTTTCTTCTACTCACAACCACGCAATCATCAAATCAGTTTTTCTTGGAATTTGACAGTCTTTTCGTCTACGTCTTCGTAAGTCCGCTGCTTCCAGTACAGCGCTGGGACTGAGCGTAAGAGCCTGTCCCTCGCCTCACACTCTGCCACACTGGCTTCCTGAATCGTTCCTATTTCCCTTCTACCTGCATCTTCTCTAGCCTGGGCAACTCCACTTGCTCTTAGCCTCGCATCGCCAACCACTTTCACTGCATATGCTCAGTCTCGCTGACCTAGTGAAGAACACCACCACCCACGATGGCCATCCAGTGGAAAGAGGCAGAGACCAAGGACCGCCTTCTTGCCGCAGTCATCGCCGCCTCCGAGAACGTACGTCTCTGCTTGCGTCTCGCTCTCACGCTAAACATCCACTGACACAAGCCAGCTCAAGATGAACGAAGTCGCCCGCCTCTTTGGCCAAGGTGCAACCTACGACGCAGTCGAGGGTCAGCTCCGCAAGGCTAAGAAATTGGCAGCTGAGCTTGTAGCAGATGCTGCTGGGCGCGCCGGTCCCGCTGCGACGCCTTCTAGATCCAAGAAGCAGAAGACCATCGAGAGCCCAGCCAAGACTCGTGAGTTGCATGCCACACCCAATGTCTGTTTGCATACTGATGGATCATCAGCTGTCAAGAGCGGTCGCGTTGCCAAGGCCAAGAAGCCTGTTGATCGCAAGACGAGGATCAAGTCTGAGCTGTTGGAGGGAGAAGTCGATGACGTCTTCAACCTCACTGCCAGGTCCCCGCTGGAGGAGGAGGTTTGAGGCTTCTTGAAATCAACCAGGTATCTTTTTGCAGGTATTCGGATGTCCAAGGCCATAAAGTTTCTCGTTCGAATCTCTTGGTGACTTCTCAGGTATCGCATGATGCGGAGAGGATTGGAAGCCGTACATGACGTTGCACGTAGCATCCACATGCATGCATGGTGCAGCCACTCATATCCAAAGCTTGATTGGCCATCGTAGTTTGTTTTCGCAACAGTCAATTCAAAGCATCGATGTCACCTTGAACTTTCCAATTAACAAATTGACATGTCAAACAGTTTGCTCTATCTTCACATTCGTTCATGTCATGTCGAGGCCACCCCATACTTTCCACTCGTGCCACCACAAAGTTTGAAGCTCATTTCCTTCTAGCAATATGTGCCCACATCCGACGTCAGATACTCAGACGTGTCAGTAACAGCCAATTTTGCTCTTTCTTGGTCATCCCTGTCACTTCGTCGTTCTTGAACGCCGTGAGAATGTCGCACGAACATTCTTTGTTGTACTCTGCTTTGTTCAGACAGTCATTGCTTTCGGCGCAATCATCGAAGTTACGGTATGTAGGGTTTGATGCTGGCACTTCTAGTTTTCGTTCGCTGCACTGTCGCCCTGCCACCCCTCTAATGCTCTCCTTCACCTCGACTCTGCGACCGCGCGCCCCGTCGAGTTTTTTCGCCAAGGCCAGCTCACCTTCAGGCAAACGCGCAACAATAACAAAACAGCCAGCGCGACCTGCCTCCTCACTTTTCCATCCTACCTTCCTCTCAGCTTGCCTTTCGCCAGAACCGTTTCCGCCCCAAGTCTTCTCCAACGCACACATACAAGCCCCAACGTTCTCATCTCTTTACAGCTGCAAGAAGCTCCACTCAAGTCTTCCACATCTTCCTTCCAAGCTCACTGCCTCCTCGAGTCGCAGTTCATCATCATGCTCGCCTTTAGCTGGATCACGCAGCTTGTCACTGCCGTCTTCATCACAGTTCACGACTACACGTGGCTCCTTACCGACCCCACCGCCCACTACGCTCTGATTGAAGCGAACTGTACGATTCCGACCCCGAGTTGTCTCCGCACCGCCAAAGTCGTCCATCGCCAGGTCATCCAAGAGCAACTGGACCACTACTGGTGCACGGTCAATGAAGAGATCGCCAAGGTGGAGCACGAGAAGCGAGTCAAAGACGACCATGACCGGTACATCGCTCAGCAACTCGCCAAAGGTGACAAGTGGGATCGGTGGGAGGTCAGCCCGCCGACAATCAACGTTCACAACCACCAGCACCAGCACCTACACCAGACTCTCAATAATTTCATCAACCCTACTCTTATCGCCCCGACCTTCATCTCGACATGCACCGCTCCGCCAAAGATACCTGGGCTTGATGTCAAGCTCCTGGCGGCTAAGTACCGCCCCACGGCTACGGCTGAGCTCGCCGATGTCGACGCGGCTTTCACAAATGCACAGCTCAAGGCTCTGCTTGTCGTCACCATCTTGCTCGGACTCATCATCTTGATCCTCATCCGCATTCTCCGCTTCTTCCTCTCTCTCCTCCCCCCTCTCTTCAAACCAGAGGCTTCTGGTCCTCCTCCTCGCCCCAGCCCTCCTCCGCCGACGCCGAGAAACCCCACTCCTCGACACCATGTCACACCGAAGACGTCCCCCTGGCCCCCACGAGCCAGCAGGTACTCGTCGGTCAAAGGTATGTGAAGCCAACACAATATACTGAGACATTTCTGACACGCGCAGACTCGCCCCTGCCGGCCTCCAAGCTGGGAGATGCCATCTCCGCGGTCGCTGTCGAAGACCCCGTCTCTCCTCCTCCTGCCGCGCAGGTCGACAATGCGCCTTGCGAGCGTGAGTGAACACCCCCAAGATCTCTCGTAGTAAGGCTAACATTGGTGGCAGTCTACTCGGACGTCTCCCCTCCTCTCTCTTCTCCTCTCTCTCCTCAGGCTCTAGAAAGACCCCTGGAGCCTTCAATGGGCATCGACACTGAACCTGCGCCTTCCCTCCCGGCCACAGCTCCCTCCCCAGCAGTCGAAGACGAAGACGAGGATGAGATGCAGAACATCCGTATGTGAAGCCCTCATCGACTCTACATACCGTATTTATTGTTCAAAGCTAACGACTATCCAGTCCTCGACATCCTCGACGAGTGGGACGCCGAGGCTTCAGAAAGTCCCCTGAAGTCTTCAACGGGCAACATCAACATCTCCGCGCCGCCTGTCGAGCCGGAGACTGCCACCTCGGCTGCGGCTGAGGGTGGCCAACCGGAGCGCAAGAGTATGTACATCCCTCCACGCATGACCTAGCGATACTGACTTAGCTAGTCCTCCCCTTGCGGAAGAGAAGGGTTGCTGCGCCACAGCCTGCTGCGCCCAAGCTTGGCAGCGATGAAGCCAAGTAGAGCGTGTCTGAGAGATCGGCATGCAGGCGTAGTAGGTTGTGGCCAGCATCAAGAGATGTTGGCGTTGAGGTGGAGCTGCTGGGGCCGTTGAGGTGCTCCCCACCACGACGTGACGACGAGATGTATACCGTAATCGTGTTTGTAGATACCAGCGTGCGCTATGCACATGCCCAACAATCGACTTTGCTTCCCTTCATCCGAGATTCTTCGCACGGTGGTCGAACCAAACTTGTCGCGTGGAGAACTATCACAGTTCAGGGTCCAGTGGCGTCATCGTCACCCCGCCAAGTCACTCCGCCATGCCGCACGATTCCGCGAACATGCTGAACCTCACATCGCCAAGCATCCCGCTCTGGCCAACCAGTCGCTTCGGTGCGCTATTTTGGTTCTAGAACCGAAAGCATACTCTAGAACCCTCGGCGCTGTTCGTTCGAACGTAGTAGAATGGCTCAAGCCAAGACATACGTCATGTGTACTGACCTGGCTTCATGCGCATGGCTTGGTGTTTCTTAAGCAGTGCGCAACTTCAGGTTTGGAGTTCTTGGCGCGGAGTGGAGGGCAGGATATAAGGACGGCTTGGGTTCCGTTGGAGTCGCACTCTCTTGCATACCCGCTTAACGACCTAACAACCTCACTCAAATTCCATCAACGAGCACTCAAACTACCACTTCAAGCAGCAACAACAACAAATCAAGATGGTCCAACACCACCCCGGCGCCATCGTCTCAAAAGCGAATCTCGGCCCCACCGACGTCCCTTGGGCACTCACCACGCATCTGCTCTCTATCAGCATCCCACAGTTCAAGCGTACAACGACCGCACCCTTCCTAGCCCGCGCAGCACAAGGCCAGCTCCCCAAGCCGCTCATCGCCGAATGGCTCGCCAACGACCGGCTCTACATCCAGGGCTACATCACGCTTGCGGAGAACCTAACGCGCATTGTCAAGTCATCCACCTCCCCCGCCCAACAAGCCAACATCGAGTCCATCGAAGCACGACTCCTCCGGTGGCTAGACGCAGCAATCGAAAACGTAAAGCGCGAATTCGAATGGTTCGACGAGATGACGAAATCCTACAACCTCATCTCCCCAGCCCCAACCCCATCCCAGAAAAGCGTCGGCGTGCAGCGCTTCGAATCCCTATTCTCGTCGCTCTCGGCACAATCTCCGCACCCGTTCCTCCCCTGGCTCGAAGCAGCCGTGTGCCTTTTCAGCACAGAGAAAGTCTACTTCGAAGCCTGGTCATGGGCGCGCAAACAAGACCGACGACGCAGCGCATCGCCACTGCCAGGATCGGGCGCTAGTCGCTCTCGCAGCCCTAACCCCTCGACGGCAGATTACTCAAAGGATCTGGATGGTGGCGCGATGAGGAAAGAGTTCATCCCGAACTGGTCGAACAAGAACTTCATGATGTTTGTTGAGACGCTGGAACGCATCATCAACGAGGGCGTGTCGCAGGGTGTTGCCGGTGATGATAAGAGGTGGGCAGAGGTAAAGCAGAGGGCTGGTGCGGTGTGGCAAGCGACGTTGGATGCTGAGGAAGCGTTCTGGCCGGATGTTGAGGGTGCGAGCAGTGCGAGTGACGCGAACTTGCACGGCAACGACACCGAAATCCGCGGTCTCCTCGGCGCAAAAGACGGCAGTCTCCTCGAGCCAAACAAGCACGTCTACGACCGGGACAGCCGGACTCTATCCGCTGGGCAGGAAGCAACATATGTACCGCATGTAGGGCACGTGTAGACGTTATCAACAATTCTGTAGCTTGTAAAGAGTTAGTTAGTCTAGTGTTGTATAAAATGCGTGTACTAAGTTTATAAAAGACTTTTATTACAACACTTATAACATTCTCCTAAACTAATTAAACTACAAAGAAGTTGTAAGAGAAAGTATAAGTATTATAATAGATGTTTAGAATCTTAAATTATTGGCTAGGTGTATAAGTGTCACGGGTATTCTCACCATAGCAGGAGATACCTCGGTCAGGGTTCGGGCCAAGGCCGGAGAACCACCGGCCACCCGCGTACATAATATTCACGACCTTAGAGACTTATCTATCAAGAATTCGTCTTATTTCTTATCTCTTATCCCTTATCTCTTATCTCTTATCTCTTAAATCTTACTTATTAACTCTTATTATTTATTCTATCTTACTTTGCTTAATTGCCTACCTACAGTAATCTTATAATAAGCTAAATTCTTAGTAGATAAGTAAGATTCACTCTTTACTAGCGTAATAGTAGTGTTATATTACTAGTAGCTTAGCGCAAGCTTCTACACTCTATATCTTACTTCTTAATAAAGTTATATTCTAAAGAAGAACACTATAGTTTTACTAGTGTTTAGTAGCTATAACATATATGCTATGCAGCTTGAGAAAGAATCTTATTACCTAGGTTTTAAACAGCACTTTAGTAAAGTGCAATCTAGGCGCAGTAGCTATATTATAGTAAGAATATTAAAAGAACTAGTAAATAATTGTAATAAACTATGTATTTCTATTTCTACTTTTAGAGCTATAATGCCTACCTACACTCTCTTTATAGTCAAGTTAAGTAATCTTAATATTACTATACTATTAGCCTTTAAGACCTTAAACACTAGTATTAATAGTAAAGAGAAAACTTTTTATTTTTTTTTACTATTACTATGTTTTTTATATTCTATTCTTAGTAATACGTAAGATATTACGCTAACTTTAACAGTTATATAATAGAATATTAAAATCTTAATAGAGCTAGTATTATTATAGTTATTTAGTCTATATATAGAAAATGCTATAACTTCTATAGCTTAATAGTATTAACGTGAGTGCATAGCGAGTGACGCGGATAAGCAAGTGACGCGCCCCAACAAGCTAATAGGTCTACCTACCTTCAAACCTTAATAGATTAACCACTAGACCTTGAATTACTTCTAAATGAAGAGAGAATCAATCTTGCACTCTAAGCAATTAAAAAACCTTAAGAACTAAGTGTGCGACGCGCTGCTGTAGTTTACAAGGTCTTAGAGGCAACTCTCTGCTGCTAACACGCTAGATTGTAATTAACACGCGATACCTACCCCAAATTATTAAATCTTACTAAGGCAGAAGAGTAGACCCTTGTAAAGTACATAAGGAAGCTTAACTAGCAAGGATCTAGCCTAACACTTTGTTAGGTTAAAGATATAGCTAATTAACTGCACGCTGCATGCGACGCAGGCCCTATTAGCTTACAATAGGCCTTAAACTTTGTTAAACGCAAGCCTAGAGTTAAATTGCAAATAACTTAATAGAGGGATTGCTAGAGAGTCCTCTGCAGCAACCTAGCTGTTGTTAAGCCCTAGTTTAACCTAGTACAGAACGTTAAGGCCAAGTATAGTATCCTAGACAAAGATACCTATAACTTTAACAAGACTAGCTTTACTATAGGCGTTAGAAGTTAAGTTAAAGTAGTTACTGCATTAGAGAGACATACTAAGCCTATTAGAGTCTAGCAGGAAGATTATAAGTAGGTAACTCTAATTGCTGCGATTAACGCAATAGGCTAGGCAATTGCGCCCTACCTTATCTTTAAAGCGAAGAACTACAACAAAGCTTAGTTCCTTAATTTAAAGCCCTAATAGCGCATTAGGGTAAGTAATAATAGCTAGACTACTAATAAGCTTAGTGTAGCCTAGCTTAGGCACTTTATTAAGTAGATTAAAGGCTAGAGAGTAGGTAGCTACGTGCTGCTAATACTTAATAGCTATAAGAGCTATAAGTTGCTCTCTTTCTAGGAGCTTTGTAAGTAGAATAAGATAATTACTCTCTGTATGCCTCTGCACTTGTTACACATCCTTTAGCTGCTTAACGTAGGTTGTTTTGCCCCCCTAAAGTAAGCGTATAGCAAAGAGATTAGAGGCTTAGCATTAGACTATATTAGTAGAATTAATATAAAAGCCTTTATTGCGACCTTTGCAAAGGTATTTAAGTAGGCGTTTTTAAAGGCAAACATCACAGCAAGCTTTAAGGCAACTAGATTAGTGCCTAGAGATCTATTAGTAGTGCTATTAAAGCTTAATGTTAAGGTCTGCACGCTAATACTGCTGCTCTTAGAGGAGCTCTAATGGAACCCTAAGACACCCACCAACGCTAATAAGATCTAGGCTCAATCAACGCTGCTTCGCGATCGTATTCAAAAGCACTAAGGATTGTTACTAACTCTAATAGTTAAGATTGTTAATTAGCTGCAGAGAGGCATGGCAATGCTGCTGCATAGGCAGACGTTATTAGCAGCCTAAGTGCTGCAGCTTGAAGCGTCAAATAAAGCAGCCTCTAAGCGTAAATCACAGAAAAGAAAGCGTATTTAGAAGGGCAGAGACCTATTAAAGGAAGAGGCAGAGAACTTAATAGCTTAACACAATGTTAAGGCGCAGGTTAAAGGGGAGAGTTGTAAGGGTAGGGTTTAAACAGGTGCAGGCAAGAGTAGTAAAAGGCACTATAAGCGCTGTAGAGAGATTAGTTACAATTTACACACTTATAAGAAAGATGTAGTAGAGGTTAATAATTAATATTCTGTACTGTAA
>SATU01000590.1:0-18083 GCA_004335285.1 Ascochyta fabae | reverse complement strand
AGGGGGTGTGTTGCAGTAAATACTACTTAGATTAGTAATTATCTAATTAGGATTACTAATTTTGTGATCCAAATCTGGATGCGCTAAGTCACTAGCGTCGGATTGAGGATATATAAACAATCAGGTTAAACTAATAGATCTATAGAAGAATTTGATCTCTCTTTCTTAATTATTGATTGTTTATCTCTTAAGTCTCTTAACAATCACAATTAAGCTCTACAACTTTGTGAATTCGGCCACGCGAGCGGATCGTGATATGATCGACCTTGCCGAAGACCTGGACTCGACTGGCAGTGCACTGAACCATATCGGAAGGACCTTGAGAGCAAAGGACATTCAGGCCCGCACGTCGCCGCAAGCCATCAAAGATGCAACAAAACTCAAGAGGAGATGTGAGCTGGTGTTCGTTGAGGTCCAAGAAATAATACGGAAAAGACAAAAAATGGGAAAGGACGGTAAAGAAACTCTGACATTCGCTGGTAGGATGGGCTGGCCTCTGAAGGAACAGAGAGTCGAGTTATTGCGGAGGAGATTGGACAGTCTGAAGCTTAGTCTCTCGTTGCTGCTTGATGTGCTCAAGTTGTCTCAGGGAGTGGCACAAGGGTACTGAAGTCCAGCGTGGATTTTGCTCTCCCTTACTGACATATTACAGCAAGTTGCAATCTGAACTCGAGAAGGAGCGAGAGACAATTCGGGCGCTGTATAAACAGCGTGAAAAAGCGTTCCAGCGCGAACCAGCGCTTGGAGACAAGCTCAAAAATCTCCAGCTTAAGCACGCAACAACATTCCAAACCTCAGACGCTTCTCCAGGCGCACAACCTAATGGAGTAGTAGCTAACAATGTTGTGCTGGCGAGTTCTATCCCACACCCGCAGATTGACGCCAACAAGGTTGCCATGAACAGTTTGAGTGCAAACGATCCCAACACGTCTGACGGAAACACAACGACCACAGACGATGAAGGCGAAAATCTCACTCTCGAAGAACTTGAAAAGTGTGCTACACACGTACAAGAGCTACTGCGGCGCATCGCAGATCTGCAAACGGACTCAAGAATGACCATATCGTTAAGCATCACCGTAAACGAAGGATGCAAAAGAGCTACCAGCGGTTCTGCCGACGATTCGAGGCGAATTTGGTCGATATGGCAAGCCCAACATCTGTTGGCGCAAGTCCTACGAGCAAAGATCCTCTTAGCTTTGTTCCGTCCCAACCGCCACAACGTGAAGCACTTGTTGTCTCTACAGAGATGTATAGTTCTCAAGATGCGGGTGTCGCAGCTCGCGAACGATCCATGAACCTGCACAGTTCTAGCCTACTGAACGACTCACAGAACGTGAGCTCCACAGCTCTAAATGCTTCGAATACCATCATATCTCCGAACCTTCATTCAGCCCGGAAGCTGAGGAGGCCTGTGATCGAACGGCAAAAAGGACTGGGGAACCCCCAAGACTTTACCCCCTATACACCCTTTGGGGTCTCAAACAGTGGAGATCCACTTGACCTGCACTCGGAACAGCTTCCTGTCTCTGCATTCAACGCTGATGGCTCGCCTTCCATAGATCTGAGGGCGAGATCAAAAAGACCTAGAGTAACTTCTCAGCAATCTCAAGGTAGAGACAGCACAGAACGTACCTATATCAACACCTCCCAATCAAAGTCTCAGATGGAAGTCGAGCCTTCGCGTCGGCCTATCCTCTCGCGAGCAGGATCAAGGAGCAGATATAGCCGGAATGTTGAAGAATGCACAGGGCCTGGATACAAAGAGTGTGTCCCCCATACCACTCATCTCCGATCAAGCCAAACACGGCATGATTTGACATCGCGACCACATAAGTCAGCTTCTTACACAAATCATTCTGGCTCATCCCGTTCGGGGCCATCACGGCCTATTTCGATGAAACAAACAAGCGATCACTGGCAGGAAGATATCTTTCCGCATGCGCCACGAACCTACTCCGCAGCACAACAACAGGCGCAGCAACAGCAGATACAACCCACGTATGACCGTACGCATAATTTTCTATCAGCGCGCACTTCCGTGTCACACGGTCATCCGGCGCTGTCTCCTGTCATTCAGGTAGAACACAGTGATGGACTTAGACGATCACCGCCTCACCACGTTACTCGTCGTAGAGAAGAAAACAATAGGGAGAATTATGACCGTTTTCCAGAGTACGAGACCCATACTTACGAGGGCAAAAATGATATTTCGAACAGTGGTGGCGCACGTGTTATCAATATCTTAGAGAAGGTATCATCGCCACGGCGTCCAACTGTGGATCATGCAGCGATCCGTAAGGTCTCTGACCAAGCTCATCGAAGCTCACCGGAAGACGAGTATTATAACCGGCGCAACTTGCGTCCGGATAGTCGTCAATCTTTAGCTAGCATACCTCCGCTAGTCTCTTCAGTTGAATCTCAATCAGCTTACGACACGCCGGAGGCTCGTACAATTATGGTGTCTCCTATTGTCCGCCGCAGAATAACACTCTCTAATCGGGGAATACGGCAACAGAACTACGATCAAGAGCAGGAACGTCGACAGCGCTTTTCCAAGAACTACCACCATGATCGTCGAGTACCGCACTACCAAGATAACGAGGAAGCTGAGCCTAACGCAAGGAATCCACTACCACGCCGTAGGACTGACGCTGAGTCTCATCCACGACCTCGAAGACGCATTGAGGTCAACACGATTACGGCTACTGACGAAACTGAAACAAATTCTGGAGACGGTGAAACTGAAGCCACTCAAACCTACCCAAATGTTGAAAATGGTTTATTGTTGGCCTCTGATAGCGGTTTCCTTGACGCTGCACCTCTGAGCGATGAGGATGGCAAGGAAGTCAAAGTTACAGCTTCCCTTCGGATGGAGAAAAAAGCTCCCACCTCTCTGATCTTCAGGGGAGATATGGAAGGTCGCATACCGCAGCTTCTCCCTACGGAAAAAAGTATGAATGAGCTAGCCACCTCTCATAAGCATGTAGACACTGAAGGCATGACTGGAGAGAATCCAACACGCACTCGCAGGAGACGAAAAATACTTGATGAGCAAAACGAGCCACAGGGCAAGGCTGCGCCACGACAACGTCGCGCCTCAAGGCGCAAAAGTCAACATCGTGGTGTTTCCAATCCAAGCGATTCCTCCTTATACCTTATTGACAATACTCCTACCGTCGAGGAAACACAAGCCAGCACATCAGCAGTCGAACACTCTGTTCGTAGAGAACAACGAGAAACGAATTGACAAGCGATGCCAGGAGGCCATCGCTCTAGCGATGATCACAGGCACTCCCCAGCAACCTCATCTGCAAGTTCAGATACACGAACAAAGCGGTTTCTACATAAAAACGCAGATGAGCTCAGCCCTTCCAGACAGGGGATATCTGGTGGAGAAGACCCCCAGATCGCCAACAAAATGAGAGAGTTAGTATACTCGCAATCAGCTGGAGTTGGATGTATAACAGGAGGATTTTCAGCAACATATCATATCGAAATTCCGGATAGCAACGTCGCCTCTGGAGAAGAGGAAACCCGACTGCCCAGCAGAGAGCGGAGATTCCAAACCGAAGAGTCTTTGGATCGTGCGGACAGTGTCCTTCGCCATGTATGTTCTGCTCCTGCGGAGGAAACATATGAAGACGAGTGGGTTGGCCAATTCAATGTTCCGTCTTTGACAGCAGATGGTAATTGCGATAGAGATATTGTGGATGTCTTGCTTGAGCAGTGGACGGTACCGGTGACTACGCCATGTGTGGGTGGATAGTTGTCGGTGTTTTCTGGAAGGTATCTGCACTGACTGGAAACAATCAATGCCAGAGATTGTATTAGGTTTACGCTGCAGTGAGTTAACGACATCTGCAATTATTGATTCGATAGATGAGCACCAAGAAACGTACTACTGATTGTAGCGTCTCAACATGCAGTGAAAGTTGAGAACAACCACTCCTGTGCCTTATGGTATGTTGGCGGCTCGTGATATCATGGTACATCCCTCCAATTGGTCGAATGTGGCACAGCAAACTCTTGCGTAACACATCTCAGGCTGTGCAGTGGGGGCTGCAGGTGACTATCGACACAGCCCCAACACCGCATGAATTCTGTAGTCAACCGCAGCTCCATAACAGAACTCCACCATCTTCTACTTGCTTAGATCAAGACCCTATCTCCTCATGAACTAATAATTGGTGATCGCACGCCTACCGCCATGGCAGAAGTCCTAGGTCTCGCAGCCAGTATAATCCAGCTTGGGGGTAGCGGCGCAAAGCTCTCGAAAGAGCTGTATGTGTTCATAAGCACCGCAGCACGCGCCGATCAGGATATAAGTGCCATCGCTCGTGACGATGGCACAACCTCAGGTGTTCTCGCCAATGTGGGCAAGGTACTCGAAGCTGACGACGCCATCAAGATCATCAACCAGGATGCTGTTAAGCACGCGGAGGACCTAATAAAACAGTGCAAAGAAGTGTTTGAGGAGATACTAGCTGTGCTGGAGAAGAGACAAAAGGTCAGCGAAGATGGGAAGCGACGCCTCAGCCTGATGGGCAAGATGTGTTGGCCGATGAAGGAACAGCGTGTTGAGTTGCTGCGAAGGAGGCTGGAGACTTTGAAGAGCAGTCTTTTGGTTCTTTTCTATGTGTTGCAGCTCGCGCAAAACAGGGGTAGGGGGTGGGTGTTGCTTGCAGTTTTTGGTGCTGGGCTCATCTTTGCTGACCAGTCAATAGGGATGTAGAGAAAGCCTCGCTTGAGGAACAACGCAAGCACATCCGCGAAGTGCACAAACAACAACTAGACTCCCTTCGGATTCTGAAAGCTCTGGAGAAGCGAGTTTGCAATATTCAACTGGACGACGACATGGTACCCCAAGGCTTTGACCCGTCAGCGCGGATGTCAGTGATTGAGATGAGGCCCATCCAGCCTATGGCCATGGTAGTTACTGGTTCCAAAGATAACAACCGGGTCGAAGCCAACAATACCGCCATGGGCACATTCGCAGCTAACGCATCCGACACGTCTGAATCGGACGTAGCCAGCACTGACGAAGAAGGCGAGCAACTGACTGCTGAAGAGCTGGCCAAGTGCGCAAGTAATGTGCAGAAGCTACTGCAGCAAATCACACGATTGCAGAGTAATGTCGATAACGGGAATCGTAGGGGCATACCGCGTAAGAGACGGATTCACAAGCTCTACAGACGCTTCTGCCACTGGTTTGAGACGGATGTCGTGAATAGATCGGCAGAAAATCCATCACAGCCTGCGAGGTGTGATTCGAACTGCAAGATCGTGCAGAATCATGCAGTATCTCCACAGCTGAGCCCAACCATACCCTGTGGGACGATCACAGCTGCTCCTTTACAAACTGCCTCTCTGGGGTTTCCTCCCTTCAAGCAACCTATGAACCCAATTCTGGAGAACTGGCTGAAGACCAACGTTTACGGCTTCTCTCAGCATCCAAACGTAAGGCAAGACGATGCAAACAACGACTTGAGCATCAGCGCAACATCTGGTGGCCACTCACAGACATCACTAGTTGACTTTCTTATTGGACCAGCTCACCAAAATTCAACTACAAACACATCTTCTGATAAGATGGTGACTAGTACTATGGATATGCCGCCTACAGACAGGGCTTTTCGTATGTGCGACTTCGCCGAAGAATCTCACAACACCACCACAATAGCCGGTTTTCCCCAAAGCGCTCGTCTATTCTCTCCTGTCACCACGCAACCTGTGAGCCCAACGCCACTGGAAGCGGCTTGGGCTGATGTTGGTATGTGCGATCGTCACCACTCAAACGACTTCTCGGACACCTCAGCTGTGGTCTTCAATCCCGCGCAATCAACTGAAATCTGCACACTCTCAGACTCGACAAAGCAGAACCAGTCAATCTTCCCGCGTTCACTCAGTTCATTGGGAAGTTTCGAGGAGATTGTTTTTCTCACGAATGGAGCGATGCCAGAGAACGAACTTCACCGAGTGCACTCGCACAGTGAACACAAACTCACATCCGCCTATGGTTGTATCGATTTTACCTCGCCCCAGTATTCAATCAGCCCACATCTCACACTTGCTTCACCTGTTGTCAGAGAGCAGCCTGCCGGCAGCTCCACCTCCTGGAATCAGCCAGCTACTAGCTCACCACACGAAGATTATCAGATAAAGCCAGCCACCAGCCCTGTTACTACCAGTACAAATCCTGTGAAGACGATCGTTAAGAAGACACCTGCTCACACGAAAGAAGAGAACAACACGGACACCAACGACCGCACCAGCCGGAGAGATGATCTTCTTAGACTAGATCGTCGTCGTCGAGGACTTCAAAAAATCCGCCGGATACACAATGTAGCCATGCCAACGAAACCGAGTCTTGATTCTGAACCTTGTCTCTTTGCATCAACGAGCTTTTTCCCTTACTCAGACCCATCACGTCAAAATAATTGCAGCAAACACTCAAACGATGGCGTTCTGCACCATGTAGTTGGGTTTAACGGTTTTGAAGATCCTAGTGAAGGCATGCGTCTATCGCATTCTGGTGGTACTGTCGAATGGACAGATGTTGGTAGGGTATTTTTGGGTAAGGAGGAGATGCTCTTGGCGGTTCATGACCATGGTACGAGCTGGGAGGAAGGCGGCAGAGATATTGTGGACGTTTTGATCGAGAAATGGACCGTATCCACAAACACTTAAATGGGCTGAAGACCATGGCCAGGACATCGAACCACTAAGGTGTTAATCAGTCATAAAGGTAACAAAATAATCTTTTAGGTCAGTCTAAATGCAAACATATTTGACGTGGTTGGGTCGATTGAGTCGTCATTGCGAGATTGAGTGCAAGGCATCTGATGTCTATGGTTCATCAGATCCCTTGCTCACGTCCTCGATCGCATATGGGCTCTTTTTTCTCAGCTTATTTCCAAACTTGAATAACACATACGGCGCCGGTGTCAAGACGACCGCAACACAACCCAACAAAGTCATTGTCCAGTGCACGCCGATACCCTCGTACATGGGCCGCGCAGCCATAACCATTCCTCCAGCAATCAGATATCGCATCATTGTCACACTTGCTAATGCAATCGAAGCCTTCTCTCCGTAACTGTCAATGATGTACTCGTAGCTACTGACATACATGGCATTCAGCACGACACCGAAGCAGAAACATGCACCAAGACCAGAGTAGATTGAGATCGAGGCATAGTCCGTCCAGCCGAGCCAGAAAAGCGAAATAGGGAGGAGTGGCGACGTGAGCATTGCAGGCCAGAGGCGGAACTCGGGCGTCACGCCTGCGCGATCATCGTAGCCTACGTGACGGCGCGTATAAGCGTACAGAGCGGGCGTCGTAAGCGAGAATGCCGTTGCACCGAGTGCTATCGAAGCGAAGCATGCGCCTTCCTCGAGCGAAGTGAGATCGTAGCGGCTTTTGAAGATGTAGTCGAACCCTGAGAGGAAAGTAAAGAGTAAGACGTAAAGAACAATTAGAAAGCCTCCTAACGAAAGTACCGCGGGTTCTGTCGCGGAGAATTTGATTGATAGGGGCAGGACTTCTTTAATTTGATCGAAGAAGCCGGAGCCTTGCTCGTGCTCGGTGACATAACGATCGGAGCCTGAGACGCGACGGAGGTGCTTGGCTTTGTAGTCGAGTAGCATCGGGGCGTAGGTTTCGGGGAGAAAGAAGAAAGCGATAAGGAAAGCGAAACCAGAGATTGTCAAAGTGATCCAATCGGTCCACACCCAGTTCAGGTCATCGCGTGATGCGATCCAACCACCCACTATGGGGGCCAGCACTGGAGCTGTCAGGAGTCAGCATAGCACATTGACGTACAAAGGGGTTTTGTACTTACGAACAACGTTGACCCATGCTATGATAGGAAACCACAAAGCCCTTTCAACTGGCCTGAACATGTCGCCTACACTCGCACCGTTTATGCCCAGTGCAGCACTGCTCGCCAAGCCAGCCATGTACCTGCACACAATCTGACTTGCGTAGTTCTTGCTGAGCGCCGTGCCCAAGACGAAAAATAGATAAACGAGTGTGAACCCTAGGTAAACGAGATTTCGTCCCAGTGTCTGAGATAAAGGTCCAACAAAAAGACATCCAGACCCAATACCGAAGAGATATATGGCAGTAGAGAGATCTTCTGCAACGGGGCTAACATGATATTCCTTGCTGGCTTTGGAATTATCCAGAGAATCACATGCACCGGCCCATGCTTGAGTGAAGACCAACATGCACAGTATAGTCATAGTCCTTGCCCGTTTGAGGAATGGCCAGTTATGTGGATGGATGAGATCATTGGGGCCATTGAACTCAACAATGATCTTCTCGTTGTCCGATGGATTGTCTAGTTCTTCCTGCTCTTTCCCTACGTATTCAGTGGAAAGATTCTGTTCCAGGTCGTTGCCGCGAACTGTTGTATCGGTTTGGCGAGTCCCGCGTAAGTGAATTCCATGAGGTTGTCGCTGGGATGGTCGTTGCCACTCGCACTTGACATCTCTCCCAATCTGCTTATACTGAACAATTGACCACATGGCTCGAGAGTGAAACCAAGTGTTGAGGGGGATGAGATGTTCAGTACACAAGCTTTTCTGGGGTGGACAAGCATATTTAAGCAGGGATAAGGACGAAACATGATCGTCGGTGTAGTGCTTGACGTCACTGGTGTATTTCTATACTGGAACGCACCGCGTGCTCAGATACCAAATTGGACAAGTAGCGTGTATTCGCGCAAGGCTGCGGTGGTTCCTATGTTCTATTGACCAATTACAAGACTCCAGTGACCTAGTATGTCATCAGCATTGTGACGATTAGACCCTGAGTCTCGACCAAAGCTTCTGGGATGCGCTAAGGTAGCCTACCCGTCTCTTTCGCCGCTTAGATAGTCTCTGGGTGCTAACCTCCGCGTCGGTCTGATCGCCTGATCTACAGCTTTCCCGCGGACTCAAACCTGGTTTTGAAGTATTCCTCAAACGGGGTGTATGTCAGATCTGAGAACAAATCGTTGTGGATTTGACTCTTCGGCCTGACAAACTCTCCTTTGCCTTGGGTGCCTTTAACTAAATACCAGAAGTCCACAGGAAACGCACTTTCTGTGTGCTCTTTGGGTGCCTTCTTGGGGTCGTCCCAGATCTCGTGCATCTTCTCCTCACCAAGTACGTCCATCTCGACCTTCCTTCCCGTGTACTTCTCTAGAAGCTTGGCAATATCTGAATGCGAGATAGTATCGCTGACTATGTTCAAGAACTGGTTATGGCTTTTCGCTGGCTCTAAGAGGGTGGCTACGAGGAAGTTTGCAAAATCGTCCAGATGCGTATAATCGGCCTCGGCGTCGGGATCGCCAATGACATGGATGGTGTACTTTTCAACCGAATTTGGAGACTGCGTCCACGGACACCATACTTTTTCACGATCCTGGTTATAGAAATCGCCACAGCCAATCATGGTGAAGCTCATCTTGCCTGACCGGACAGCAGGATGTATGACAGCACGTTCGTTGGCTCTGCATCAAATTAGCACCTGCATCTATGGCACGTGGGGGCGTATGAAGCTTACTGTGCCTTCATGTTCCATGCTGGGTGGATGTAACCCATGGGGTCATTCGGCTTGCGATAGATGTGATGGAACCCATACTCGCTCGGGTAAAACCGCTGCACACCTGCATCAGCAGCTGCGTCTTGAATAATCGCCTGCGCTTCCAGGGCCGGGCCGTTCAAAGCAGACACTACTGCATCAACTCCTTTCAGATCATGCACGAGCTGCCCTTGTGTCAAGTTTTTGATATCGAAAGTTCTGGTAGTAATTGAACTCGGGACGTCTGATTCAGATCCAGGTGGCACAAACGCAATGACCTTGAATGCTTTGCGCTTGTTCGTAATTAGAGCGTGGAGGATGTGCTCACCAATCTGGCCACTAGCGCCGAACAGTGCGATGGTGGTGAAGGCTGCGGGAAGCCCATAGTTCTCTGCGTGGCTGCTCATGTTAATAATTTGTTTCTCTGTTTCGGTGTGCAGAGGTTGGGCTTGTCTTTTGAACTGCTACGAGCGGTGATTGATAAGTAGTGGTAGTCGGTGACGCAAGTATTGCCTGTGTATGATGTTGCTAAATCCGATTAGGCGTGATCCACCCGATATGACAAGGTTGGCAAAGATGTGGAAGACAGTCACATCTCTTGAGACTACTTATACACTAATATTCTATTAGATAGTGGGATTAATGTGTGCTTGGATAGCGTGCTCTTGGGCCTTGCGTGTGATTTTAAGAGATTGTTCGCATACAATGTTTCTGTGCGATGGTGGTGCGGCGATGGGTATCTTGTATATACAATTTAGGGCGGGCTTGTTGTCACAATACCACCGACCCTCTGATCAAATTCTCGTTTCCAACGTGGCATCATCGCTCTCGCTCTAGGATTCATCGCGTTCATGTCGAAGCTCTCTAGGGTGATTTCGTGGCGGTCTGCAATATCCTGGGCGATATCATTCTGGTATTGTCGTACGATGCAGATTTCAAGATTACGCAATCTGCTCTTGCGACGATCTACAATGTTCTTGACCAACGACTTTAGTGACTGTTCTGACGGTACTGGGTAATCGGTGTTGAGATGCACTTCGCGAATGCTTTCCGGTAGCATATCTCCCAGACATGGAATGTCGCTGTGCGTCCAGGCTGTTGCGCCATCGGGTATGAAAGCGTCGCGACCAAGGCGCTGCCCGCTCTCGAGAGGAGGGCCGCAGAAGGGGATCACGTCCACTTCCAGCTTGCGTAGTTTCGGGAAAGAGTGGAAGGAAGACAATCCGTTCACAACTTCCCCATGTAATTCGTCCACCGTTATTGCAATTTCGACAAGCTGCTTACCAAGATGGTTCGCCAGCGTCTGTAGAAATTCCCCAGGGTTCCAGTCATAACCGAGACCGTCCCACTTCGTTTGATGAGAGTACTTGAAGATTGTGACTGCGGGTGTTTGGGATAATAGGGCGTCCAGGCCTTGCGAATCCATACAACAACTGGCGAACTCTATTCTTGTCAGAGGCGATTTGCTTGCGTAGCGCCAATGAAACGGAATACCACCCCAGTCATCATCGACAGCGACGCAGCTCACAGCGTACAGGTTTCGGATGCTGTTGAGGACCATGAATGGCTGCAGACACTGTAGGCCCACACGAACATCGTAGCCTTCTTCTGTGAAGGGCATCAGAGTTTCGAGAGATTGCAAAGCCTGCCATCTGCGCTTGTGCGTGTTGTTGTTGGACATGGAGACCAATGAGTCGACTGAAGGGACAAGCGCTTCAGCAGCTTCTTCATCACGAACCTCATGCCACCTGTCTGGCAACTGTAGGGTCTTGAGGTTTGGAAGGAGGGCGAGAAGAGCGACGGTGGCGTAGAGCTTGTCAACACTTTCAATGTCGGTTGTCTGGTCTTCCTCCATGATCTGAGTCCACCACTCATCCAAGTCTGCGTTTTGGAAGTATTCTGCATTGCGCAGGAGGCTCTTGATCTGTTGCATGGCCTCCTTGTTGTTTCGGAAGCTGTTTGTGGCATCCTGGCTTTGGATTTCTTCGTTTGGCCGACGATCCCACAGGCTCAACGTCTCAATGTACTCAGCTATGATAGGGTTCTGCGAAATCTCATACAGTATGTTCAGCGTGTCTCCGCGGCGCATCGTACTCTGGTTGGTGGTGTGGTCCCATCGTCGCCTCAAGGTATTGTGGTCGTGTATCTGACTCTTCGCGCGTTCATAAACGGCCTTGCAGGACAGAACGAACCCTTCAAGACCAGCGGGGCCCGCGAAATCGATAATGTAGTCAATTATCTCGGGTGGGAGGTCCAACAGTCCCATAGCGAAGCGTATGTATGTGAGTGGCAAGATGGAAAGTGCGGTGTAGTTGGGTAACTATACGTCGTCTGAGGGTTCAGGGACGCACAGAGGGAAGCAGGTGGGTAACAACGTGGTGCATATCCCTGTTAGGACGAGCGCACGAATCAGAATTTGCTGCACGCGTCTACGCGTCGGAAAGTGGAACTGAAGATGGGCTGTGATTGCGTCGGGAGCTCAACCCGCGAATCATACGTGTTTGCCATACATAGCGCGCAACAGTGTTCCATAACAAAGCCATCTAGATTTTTACATCGAAACTGTACGCATAGATAGTCTACTGCCAAACAAACTTCGCAACGAGGACACGCACTTCCCATTTTCTCACAACATCATCGTGAGTATGGACATGGGCATGAGATTTGATTCGCTCGGCCAATATCTCCGGAATGCTCTAGGGTGTTGATTTCTTTCATCCGACTCACTCACCACAGATTGTTCGAGAACCGTAGTCCCAGGCCGCAGTGAGACTAGATCCAGTAACATGCAGGTAGTGACGTCCTTCCCTGCAGAGGGCTTGGAGGGCAAGAACAATGTCTACAGCAAGTCTCACCATGCGAAATTCAAACGATACGATCGTGAGCAACAAACAGACTAACGTCTTTCTCAACACTGACTAGTCGTCTGATATCTAGTTGCGGCCCGTATATATTCACGACCGAGTAATCGCCGATAAACGCCGTACAGACGACTTCACCAGCAGCAGAACACCGAAGTTTGACATACTTGTTCTTCAAAACCGTGGTTCTCCGGGTGTTTTTGTAAGGGCTTTTTTGCTCGTAGGGGGCACCCGGCGTGATAAGTCGGCAAGCTCCAAGGGCACAGACTAGGTAGCACGTACTGTGTATGAGAGAAGTCTGAGAGTCATGACTCACATCCAAGCCCAAATACATTTGATCATGTCCATAGAAACCAGTAGCAAGATTCTTCTTTGGCACATCTCCGAGGCACGCTGTCTTTGCATTTCCTCCTTGATGGTCACCTTATCGTATATTGTCCTCTTAGACGCTATCCTCGAGGTTGCACCGTAATTTATCTCTGCCGGCAATGCGGGCTTACACGAACTTTCGGAGCCGCTTGAGTACTTTTTGCGACCGTCCACAGTAATTTGGGACCCATAGTGGTCCTCTCGTTGGAAAGTGGTGATGAAAATGGTTGTATGGCATTTTGGCACTGGCACGAATTGGTGGCCAAGACTTCTCTGAAAGCTCTGATTACCGAACGTTCGATGATTCAGATGTCTCTGGATAGATTTGGGTGCTGCAAAAACTGCGTAAAGGGGAGTCATTTCAACACGTAGCGCAGAATGACATCGAGACTGAGCGGGGCTTGGAGTGAAAATCAACAGGTCGCTATCTCTGCCCTTCCATCGAGTTCATGGGTGAATTATATGCAGAGTTCACCACACGTGACCAAATGCATATACTATGGTACAGCAAAGCTCGGAAGCAGTTGTTGTCAATGCTCGAGCCCAAAGTCGAGCCCGGGGCTCCCGGAATGTTTGTATCTATAGTCTCAGGTGATTGAGCCATAGGTAGGCTTAACGAATATATATAGAAGACGTCCATCGAACTGAATGGGTTTGCTGGTATGTACTGGTATACTTGCTAATCAATTTTGGTTCTTGCTATCCCTCAATCAGATCGCTCGCTCGGTCTTTCACAATTTTTCATCCTTAGCGACAACACCCATAATTGTCAGAATCAAGTCAGATGTTGTTATCGTTTCCATCCATCTCCACTAACTCCTCCATGTACATAGCATTAAGCGCCCTTTCCACAGCGTCCTTTACAGCTACAGACTTCGTGTGTAGCTCCTCCAGCCGCGCTCTCCAGAACATCCATCTCTCCAAGCTCATCTCTTGATCAACCCGCTCTTTCCACAGATCCAGTGGAATCGAAGCCACACACTCCCTGGAATGCGGCACCAACGCCCAACTCTTCTCCTTATTCCTCGCACCCTGTCGGAACCGCTCACCACAATGCACAAGCCACTCTGCCGCAGCCGGAATATCAAAATCAAATGTTGCGGTCCGACTCTCCAGCGCATCGGCAACAGCCTCATACCCCCAGTCGAGAGGAATGCCGGCAAGGTCTGCCGCGACCAGTCGAGCCTCAATTTCCGCATGCCGAATGTATTCGTCTTGCAGTGCATCATGCTCTGGGCTCGAAAACACACCAACCATGTTCCGCCAGTTCCCTGTTCGATACATGTCAGACCATAGATGGCCAAATCCAGGAAGACCCCTCCAGAGCTTAATTACAGGCTCATTGCTCGCTGTGGCTGTCAGCTCAGGATTTGGAAGGTCTTCGATAGCTCGTAGTAGTGCTATTAATGCCTCTATGTATTGTCTTGGAAGTTCCATAAGAGCGCCCATCAAGAGCCCCCAAAGTCGAGCAAAGTCTTCTCTGGGGTTATTTGCGGTTACGGTGGGTCGCGTGATAGCCTGTGCAGCCTCGGCGGTAGTTGTCTTCTGGCGCAGGTAGTCTTTCAATGCCTGCGCTTCTTCAGGGTGGCAGCCGTCTTCTAGATCGCCGTCTGGCGCGAGTTTGTACGAAAACCAAGTGTCGAACATGATGTTCTGCAGTAGTGGCTGCAATCGTGGTAAGAGAATGATAAGCTGGAACGCTGAGACGAGGTTCTTGGATGCCAGATAATACCAGTCTATGCATTTTAACTCAAGCTTGGAGAATGTATTAAATCCAGATCTCAAAATCCACCTGCAAGTCCTTGCAGTACGCCTGACTGACGTCATGTGGCAGCCTGCTCTACAAGCTAGCAACTATCTCCTAAAGGTACGAGGCAACCAGGACTCACGTGATGTGTATACTAGAGATTTGCAGCAGTCAGGAGCCAAATGCCTCCCACTGGCCTCAAGTAAGGCGATTTGGTCAGTAGCTTCTACAATTGATTTCCATCTCCATGCTGTTAATCACTCTGGCCACGACCTTTCACAATCTCTCCATCCTCAATCACACAAGTCTCCGTCCCAACCATGACTCGCATGCTCTCGAAGTCAAACAGATACTCCTCGTCCGGCTTCACCACGTCTTGGTAATACGGATCCTCATAGGCCTTCTCGAAATCCTCATATTTCCTCACGTAAAAGTCCGCCATACCATCGTAGGATAATGTGTTCTGGCTGGTGAGACTTTTCTGGGCGTTCGTAGTGTGGTACTGTGATTGTATGAGCTTGAGTCTGCACATCTTAACACAAACTCGATGGTCTCAGTGGAGGTGTACCTGAGTGTACTTTACCACACCATGGCGCTGGAGCCATGCAGAGACGAGGGGCGCATGCTTTTCTGCCCAGTGCTTGTGGTATTCTTCTTCTGAGATATTGGTGTTTCGGTTCGCGAGGACCGTGATGCGGATCAGATTTTCTGTAGACATTTTGGGTAAGGTGAGTGCAGAAGTGAGCATCGGGGAATGTTGCAGAGAGCCTGGAAGAGAGACTGTCACCCAGCGATTTCTAAGCGCGTGCTTCGCAGTGATGACATCATGAGTCCAGGCATAAGGAAGGAACAGTTCGAGAAGTCCTGCTAGATCGGTTGTTCGATGAATTCTTTAGCAAAACCATCCACCATCAACAGGCAGCGCGACCCCAGTGATGAATGAGCTGGCGTCCGAGATCAGAAACTCGACTGTCGCCGGAATTTCCTTCTGGTCCGCCGTTCTCCCCAGCGCCAGAAAGCTATAATCTACTTCTTTCCCCAGGATCTCATAGCTGTTTCTCAGCATCGGCGTATCCACCGGACCTCTGGAATTGATTATCAGCCATCGCCACACCTTCACTCACCAGCATGCAGACTTACGGGCAGAAACAATTACACCTGATCTTTTTCGGCCCCAGCTCTTTCGCAGCCACTCTCGTCATCCCAATAACTGCATGCTTGCTACTCGCATACGCGAGGTTGTTGGCCGCGCCAATGAGTCCCAGAATACTCGAAGCGTTGACTATCGAACCGCCTGCATTCATATGCGGGACCTGCGCTCTCAGACAGTTCCTCAACCCTATCACATTGACGCCGTAGATGAAATCCCAATCATCGTCGTCTACATTTTCGATGGGAACGACGTTACTCTGTTTCCCAATGACGCCCGCCAGATTGGCACAGCCGTCCAGCTTGCCGAAGGCCTCCACGGTGGCAGAGATCCATGACTCGACTTGCTGGCGCTGGGAAACATCGACGACAGTCGCAATGACTTGTGCGCCTGTTTCCTTCAGCTCTGACTCCAGGGCTTTGAGTGGCTGTTCCTGGATATCGGCAAGGGAGAGTTTGGCGCCTTTGCTCGCGAACAGACGGGCAGTTTCGAGGCCCATGCCCGACGCTGCGCCGGTGATGACAATGACCTTGTCTTTGAGCGACATTTTGACGGGGATTTCGGGATGGACGGAGAGATGTGGTGGGCTACAAGCGGCGAGATTGTGAGCTCTGCCTAAGTATCCGCCACGAGCCCCGCTAGGTTATCTGGCTATCGCGCTACCCGCGGTATCAATCGACGAAAGCAGGACATTCTGAAGCCAGAGCAATTCGATGCTGTGGATATCCAGCCGCGCCATGAAGAGCAACTAAACGTCTTGACGAGACAGGAGGTATGGTAGGGAGCACATTTGTTAACAAGCAAGTCAATCAAGTATCAACCCAGTGCTTGATTTGATTTGCTTATTGAGCCAAAATCAACGTACTTGTTTGCTTAATTGCTTATTTAAAGTTGTGACTTGCAACTTAATTAACTTAATTAATAAAATTGTATACTAAAGTAGTAGCTATAGTGTAGTAGCAGTGTTAACACTAGCGTCCTCCTTCTACTGTGCTATAGCATACTTAGTAACTATCTTGTTATTAGTAAACACATCTACCTAAGTACTATCTAGTGTTGTAAAACCTGCCTAGGTCTAGCTACGTAGTGTTTATAGAGCAGCTAGTAACTAAGGCCCTATCTTCTACTGTTTTAGCTTAAGTAGATCCCCTAGCTTGCTAAACATACGCTTACAATTGCAGCTAGAAGTAAGGATTATAAGTACATTAATTGTAAGCTAAGAGAGGCTAGAATAGAGTAGTTATAGCTGTAGCTAGTACTCTATTAGAGTCTTTATATTATTGCTATTAAAGTACTTGCGCATCTACTAAGCCTTATACTTATGCTATATATTATACTTATTATCTTTTACTGCCCTGCTACTCTTAGCGTTGACAAGAGCATTAATAGCATTATTTATTAAGCTATATAACGCTGTTATATAGTAAACTATTAGCTGTTAAGGTTTATACCTTATCTAGATCTATTAGAAGCTAGCACAACCTACTATAATCTAACTATTATTATTCTACTACGCGTTATTGCAGTATATCTTATAGTATAGGTAGAAGAGTGTTATAATAAAGTATTGTAGCAATTTATTAAGCTTGTAGTAGTAGGTTAAGAGCTTATTAAAGCTAGCGCGTATGTTAATAGGAAAGTAATCTTCTAGCGTATTAGAGGCCTTATAATTAATAGATTTATATGTAGTAAGAATAGACTTATAAGTAGTAAGTAAGTAATTAAATACTAGGATAACTTTATTGATAGTGCTAAATTAACTAGACTTACTATAACCTTTAAGCCTTACGCATACATGTTTAAGTAGGCTTAGTATATTAAGGTAGTTAATTACAACCTACAAGTCTCCTATACTAAGACTGTGTAACAGGCTAGGCCTAGGTGCTAGCTCCTCAGCGTACACCGCCTCGGCACTACTCCAGCTCGCGCTCTTAGTATAGACTAGAACTCCGCCACAGAGCTAACGCGTCTAAAACAGAGTTATAAAAACTCTGCAACCTCTGCCCTAGAAGTTGTTCTTTATCAAATCTATCTTGTATTTTACTAGCAAATTCCCTTAGAGGTCAGCTCCTTACAATTAGATTTAATCACCAAAAGAACAAGGATTAATAAACAAGACGTTCAACAACGCTGCTAGGCGTCTAGGCGAGTATAGTATCAAGCTGTGCACTAGTAACAACAATTAATTAGATATTAGGACCAAACTCTAGAACCTCACTACCTTATTAGTACTAGAGGAATAGCAAGAAGAGCTACTAGCTTATATACTAGAACGCCTAACTGCCCACCTATTATAGGCAACCTTACCTAAGGCTGCAGTAACTATTACTAATAATAAGGTCTAATGTGTTATAGACTCTAACTAGGACCTATAGAGAGAAGACA